>JAVIAB010000051.1:153092420-153210206 GCA_032433765.1 Megaustenia siamemsis | reverse complement strand
ATCACATTGCATCTTCACTCTCTGTGTCAATCACATTGCATCTTCACTCTCTGTGTCAATCACATTGCATCTTCACTCTCTGTGTCAATCACATTGCATCTTCACTCTCTGTGTCATCACATTGCATCTTACTCTCTGTGTCAATCACATTGCATCTTCACTCTCTGTGTCAATCACATTGCATCTTCACTCTCTGTGTCAATCACATTGCAATCTCACTCTCTGTGTCAATCACATTGCATCTTCACTCTCTGTGTCAATCACATTGCATCTAACTCTCTGAGTCAATCACATTGCATCTTCACTCTCTGTGTCAATCACATTGCATCTTCACTCTCTGTGTCAATCACATTGCATCTTCACTCTCTGTGTCAATCACATTGCATCTTCACTCTCTGTGTCAATCACATTGCATCTTACTCTCTGTGTCAATCACATTGCATCTTCACTCTCTGTGTCCAATCACATTGCATCTTCACTCTCTGTGTCAATCACATTGCATCTTCACTCTCTGTGTCAATCACATTGCATCTTCACTCTCTGTGTCAATCACATTGCATCTTCACTCTCTGTGTCAATCACATTGCATCTTCACTCTCTGTGTCAATCACATTGCATCTTCACTCTCTGTGTCAATCACATTGCATCTTTACTCTCTGTGTCAATCACATTGCATCTTCACTCTCTGAGTCAATCACACTTGCATCTTCACTCTCTGTGTCAATCACATTGCATCTTTACTCTCGTTTTAAGCATCTTCACTCTCAGTGCCAATCACACTGCAACTTCACTCTCAGTGTCAATCACATTGCATTTTGACTCTCGATCTTAAGCATCTTTATCTCAGCGCCAATCACAGTGCAAGTTTACTCTCAGTGTCAATCACATTGCATCTTTACTCTCGAACTTAAGCATCTTCATCTCAGCGCCAATCACAGTGCAACTTTACTCTCAGTGTCAATCACATTGCATCTTCACTCTCTGTGTCAATCACATTGCATCTTCACTCTCTGTGTCAATCACATTGCATCTTCACTCTCTGTGTCAATCACATTGCATCTTTACTCTCTGTGTCAATCACATTGCATCTTCACTCTCTGTGTCAATCACATTGCATCTTCACTCTCTGAGTCAATCACATTGCATCTTCACTCTCTGAGTCAATCACATTGCATCTTCACTCTCTGTGTCAATCACATTGCATCTTACTCTCTGATCAATCACATTGCATCTTCACTCTCTGTGTCAATCACATTGCATCTTCACTCTCTGTGTCAATCACATTGCATCTTCACTCTCTGTGTCAATCACATTGCATCTTCACTCTCTGTGTCAATCACATTGCATCTTCACTCTCTGTGTCAATCACATTGCATCTTCACTCTCTGTGTCAATCACATTGCATCTTCACTCTCTGTGTCAATCATTGCATCTTCACTCTCTGTGTCAATCACATTGCATCTTCACTCTCTGTGTCAATCACATTGCATCTTTACTCTCTGTGTCAATCACATTGCATCTTCACTCTCTGTGTCAATCACATTGCATCTTCACTCTCTGTGTCAATCACATTGCATCTTTACTCTCTGTGTCAATCACATTGCATCTTCACTCTCTGAGTCAATCACACTGCAACTTCACTCTCAGTGCCAATCACATTGCATCTTTACTCTCGATTTTAAGCATCTTTCACTGTCATGCCAATCACACTGCAACTTCACTCTCATGTCAATCACATTGCCTTTTGCTTCGATCTTAAGCATCTTCAATCTCAGCGCCAATCACAGTGCAACTTTACTCTCAGTGTCAATCACATTGCATCTTTACTCTCGAACTTAAGCATCTTCACTCTCACGCCAATCACATTGCATCTTTAACTCTCAGTGTCATCACATTGCATCTTCACTCTCTGTGTCAATCACATTGCATCTTCACTCTCTGTGTCAATCACATTGCATCTTCACTCTCTGTGTCAATCACATTGCATCTTTCACTCTCTGTGTCAATCACATTGCATCTTCACTCTCTGTGTCAATCACATTGCATCTTCACTCTCTGTGTCAATCACTTGCATCTTACTCTCTGTGTCAATCACATTGCATCTTCACTCTCTGTTCAATCACATTGCATCTTCACTCTCTGAGTCAATCACATTGCATCTTCACTCTCTGATCAATCACATTGCATCTTCACTCTCTGTGTCAATCACATTGCATCTTCACTCTCTGAGTCAATCACACTGCAACTTCACTCTCAGTGCCAATCACATTGCATCTTTACTCTCGATTTTAGCATCTTCACTGTCAGTGCCAATCACATTGCATCTTCACTCTCTGTGTCAATCACATTGCATTTTGACTCTCGATCTCAAGCATCTTCACTCTCTGTGTCAATCACATTGCATCTTCACTCTCTGTGTCAATCACATTGCATCTTCACTCTCTGTGTCAATCACATTGCATCTTCACTCTCTGTGTCAATCACATTGCATCTTCACTCTCTGTGTCAATCACACTGCAACTTCACTCTCAGTGCCAATCACATTGCATCTTTACTCTCGATTTTAAGCATCTTCACTGTCAGTGCCAATCACACTGCAACTTCACTCTCAGTGTCAATCACATTGCATTTTGACTCTCGATCTTAAGCATCTTCACTCTCAGCGCAATCACAGTGCAAGTTTACTCTCAGTGTCAATCACATTGCATCTTACTCTCTGATCTTAAGCATCTTCACTCTCTGTGCCAATCACATTGCAACTTTACTCTCTGTGTCAATCACACTGCAACTTCACTCTCAGTGTCAATCACATTGCATTTCACTCTCGATCAATCAAGCATCTTCACTCTCTGTGCCAATCACATGCATCTTTACTCTCAGTGTCAATCACATTGCATCTTTACTCTTGATCTTAACATCTTCAATCTCAGCGCCAATCACAGTGCAACTTTACTCTCAGTGTCAATCACATTGCATCTTCACTCTCTGTGTCAATCACATTGCATCTTCACTCTCTGTGTCAATCACATTGCATCTTCACTCTCTGTGTCAATCACATTGCATCTTCACTCTCTGTGTCAATCACATTGCATCTTCACTCTCTGTGTCAATCACATTGCATTTTCACTCTCTGTGTCAATCACATTGCATCTTCACTCTCTGTGTCAATCACATTGCATCTTCACTCTCTGTGTCAATCACATTGCATCTTCACTCTCTGTGTCAATCACATTGCATCTTCACTCTCTGAGTCAATCACACTTGCAACTTCACTCTCAGTGTCAATCACATTGCATCTTTACTCTCGATTTTAAGCATCTTCACTGTCAGTGCCAATCACACTGCAACTTCACTCTCAGTGTCAATCACATTGCATTTTGACTCTCGATCTTAAGCATCTTCACTCTCAGCGCAATCACAGTGCAAGTTTACTCTCAGTGTCAATCACATTGCATCTTCACTCTCTGTGTCATTCACATTGCATCTTCACTCTCTGTGTCAATCACATTGCATCTTCACTCTCTGTGTCAATCACATTGCATCTTCACTCTCTGTGTCAATCACATTGCATCTTCACTCTCTGTGTCAATCACATTGCATCTTTACTCTCGATCTTAAGCATCTTCACTCTCAGCGCCAATCACATTGCATCTTTACTCTCAGTGTCAATCACATTGCATCTTCACTCTCTGTGTCAATCACATTGCATCTTCACTCTCTGTGTCAATCACATTGCATCTTCACTCTCTGTGTCAATCACATTGCATCTTTACTCTCTGTGTCAATCACATTGCATCTTCACTCTCTGTGTCAATCACATTGCATCTTTACTCTCTGTGTCAATCACATTGCATCTTCACTCTCTGAGTCAATCACATTGCATCTTCACTCTCTGAGTCAATCACATTGCATCTCACTCTCTGAGGCAATCACATTGCATCTTCACTCTCTGTGTCAATCACATTGCATCTTTACTCTCTGAGTCAATCACATTGCATCTTCACTCTCTGTGTCAATCACATTGCATCTTCACTCTCTGTGTCAATCACATTGCATCTTCACTCTCTGTGTCAATCACATTGCATCTTCACTCTCTGTGTCAATCACATTGCATCTTTACTCTCTGTGTCAATCACATTGCATCTTCACTCTCTGTGTCAATCATTGCATCTTCACTCTCTGTGTCAATCACATTGCATCTTCACTCTCTGTGTCAATCACATTGCATCTTCACTCTCTGTGTCAATCACATTGCATCTTCACTCTCTGTGTCAATCACATTGCATCTTCACTCTCTGTGTCAATCACATTGCATCTTCACTCTCTGTGTCAATCACATTGCATCTTCACTCTCTGTGTCAATCACATTGCATCTTTACTCTCGATTTTAAGCATCTTCACTGTCAGTGCCAATCACACTGCAACTTCACTCTCAGTGTCAATCACATTGCATTTTGACTCTCGATCTTAAGCATCTTCACTCTCAGCGCCAATCACAGTGCAATTTACTCTCAGTGTCAATCACATTGCATCTTTACTCTCGAACTTAAGCATCTTCAATCTCAGCGCCAATCACAGTGCAACTTTACTCTCAGTGTCAATCACATTGCATCTTCACTCTCTGTGTCAATCACATTGCATCTTCACTCTCTGTGTCAATCACATTGCATCTTCACTCTCTGTGTCAATCACATTGCATCTTTACTCTCTGTGTCAATCACATTGCATCTTCACTCTCTGTGTCAATCACATTGCATCTTCACTCTCTGAGTCAATCACATTGCATCTTCACTCTCTGAGTCAATCACATTGCATTTTCACTCTCTGTGTCAATCACATTGCATCTTCACTCTCTGAGTCAATCACATTGCATCTTCACTCTTGTGTCAATCACATTGCATCTTCACTCTCTGTGTCAATCACATTGCATCTTCCTCTCTCTGTGTCAATCACATTGCATCTTCACTCTCTGTGTCAATCACATTGCATCTTCACTCTCTGTGTCAATCACATTGCATCTTCACTCTCTGTGTCAATCACATTGCATCTTCACTCTCTGAGTCAATCACATTGCATCTTCACTTTCTGTGTCAATCACATTGCATCTTCATCTCTGTGTCAATCACATTGCATCTTTACTCTCTGTGTCAATCACATTGCATCTTCACTCTCTGTGTCAATCACATTGCATCTTCACTCTCTGTGTCAATCACATTGCATCTTTACTCTCTGTGTCAATCACATTGCATCTTCACTCTCTGAGTCAATCACATTGCAACTTCACTCTCTGAGTCAATCACATTGCATCTTCACTCTCTGTGTCAATCACATTGCATCTTCACTCTCTGTGTCAATCACATTGCATCTTCACTCTCTGTGTCAATCACATTGCATCTTCACTCTCTGTGTCAATCACATTGCATCTTCACTCTCTGAGTCAATCACATTGCATCTTCACTCTCTGTGTCAATCACATTGCATCTTCACTCTCTGTGTCAATCACATTGCATCTTTACTCTCTGTGTCAATCACATTGCATCTTCACTCTCTGTGTCAATCACATTGCATCTTCACTCTCTGTGTCAATCACATTGCATCTTTACTCTCTGTGTCAATCACATTGCATCTTCACTCTCTGAGTCAATCACACTGCAACTTCACTCTCAGTGCCAATCACATTGCATCTTTACTCTCGATTTTAAGCATCTTCACTGTCAGTGCCAATCACACTGCAACTTCACTCTCAGTGTCAATCACATTGCATTTTGACTCTCGATCTTAAGCATCTTCAATCTCAGCGCCAATCACAGTGCAACTTTACTCTCAGTGTCAATCACATTGCATCTTCACTCTCTGTGTCAATCACATTGCATCTTCACTCTCTGTGTCAATCACATTGCATCTTCACTCTCTGTGTCAATCACATTGCATCTTTACTCTGTGTGTCAATCACATTGCATCTTCACTCTCTGTGTCAATCACATTGCATCTTACTCTCTGTGTCAATCACATTGCATCTTCACTCTCTGATTAATCACATTGCATCTTCACTCTCTGAGTCAATCACATTGCATCTTCACTCTCTGAGTCAATCACATTGCATCTTCACTCTCTGTGTCAATCACATTGCATCTTTACTCTCGACTTAAGCATCTTCAATCTCAGCGCCAATCACAGTGCAACTTTACTCTCAGTGTCAATCACATTGCATCTTCACTCTCTGTGTCAATCACATTGCATCTTCACTCTCTGTGTCAATCACATTGCATCTTCACTCTCTGTGTGTCAATCACATTGCATCTTTACTCTCTGTGTCAATCACATTGCATCTTCACTCTCTGTGTCAATCACATTGCATCTTTACTCTCTGTGTCAATCACATTGCATCTTCACTCTCTGAGTCAATCACATTGCATCTTCACTCTCTGAGTCAATCACATTGCATCTTCACTCTCTGAGTCAATCACATTGCATCTTCACTCTCTGTGTCAATCACATTGCATCTTAACTCTCTGTGTCAATCACATTGCATCTTCACTCTCTGTGTCAATCACATTGCATCTTCACTCTCTGTGTCAATCACATTGCATCTTCACTCTCTGTGTCAATCACATTGCATCTTCACTCTCTGTGTCAATCACATTGCATCTTTACTCTCTGTGTCAATCACATTGCATCTTCACTCTCTGTGTCAATCATTTGCATCTTACTCTCTGTGTCAATCACATTGCATCTTCACTCTCTGTGTCAATCACATTGCATCTTCACTCTCTGTGTCAATCACATTGCATCTTTACTCTCTGTGTCAATCACATTGCATCTTCACTCTCTGTGTCAATCACATTGCATCTTCACTCTCTGTGTCAATCACATTGCATCTTTACTCTCTGTGTCAATCACATTGCATCTTCACTCTCTGAGTCAATCACACTGCAACTTCACTCTCAGTGCCAATCACATTGCATCTTTACTCTCGATTTTAAGCATCTTCACTGTCAGTGCCAATCACACTGCAACTTCACTCTCAGTGTCAATCACATTGCATTTTGACTCTCGATCTTAAGCATCTTGAATCTCAGCGCCAATCACAGTGCAAGTTTACTCTCAGTGTCAATCACATTGCATCTTTACTCTCGAACTTAAGCATCTTCAATCTCAGCGCCAATCACAGTGCAACTTTACTCTCAGTGTCAATCACATTGCATCTTCACTCTCTGTGTCAATCACATTGCATCTTCACTCTCTGTGTCAATCACATTGCATCTTCACTCTCTGTGTCAATCACATTGCATCTTCTCTCTGTGTCAATCACATTGCATCTTCACTCTCTGAGTCAATCACATTGCATCTTCACTCTCTGAGTCAATCACATTGCATCTTCACTCTCTGAGTCAATCACATTGCATTTTCACTCTCTGTGTCAATCACATTGCATCTTAACTCTCTGATTCAATCACATTGCATCTTCACTCTTGTGTCAATCACATTGCATCTTCACTCTCTGTGTCAATCACATTGCATCTTCACTCTCTGTGTCAATCACATTGCATCTTCACTCTCTGTGTCAATCACATTGCATCTTCACTCTCTGTGTCAATCACATTGCATCTTCACTCTCTGTGTCAATCACATTGCATCTTCACTCTCTGAGTCAATCACATTCAATTGCATCTTCACTTCTGTGTCAATCACATTGCATCTTCACTCTCTGAGTCAATCACATTGCATCTTTACTCTCTGTGTCAATCACATTGCATCTTCACTCTCTGTATCAATCACATTGCATCTTCACTCTCTGTGTCAATCACATTGCATCTTTACTCTCTGTGTCAATCACATTGCATCTTCACTCTCTGAGTCAATCACACTGCAACTTCACTCTCAGTGCCAATCACATTGCATCTTTACTCTCGATTTAAGCATCTTCACTGTCAGTGCCAATCACACTGCAACTTCACTCTCAGTGTCAATCACATTGCATTTTGACTCTCGATCTTAAGCATCTTCAATCTCAGCGCCAATCACAGTGCAAGTTTACTCTCAGTGTCAATCACATTGCATCTTTACTCTCGAACTTAAGCATCTTCAATCTCAGCGCCAATCACAGTGCAACTTTACTCTCAGTGTCAATCACATTGCATCTTCACTCTCTGTGTCAATCACATTGCATCTTCACTCTCTGTGTCAATCACATTGCATCTTCACTCTCTGTGTCAATCACATTGCATCTTTACTCTCTGTGTCAATCACATTGCATCTTCACTCTCTGAGTCAATCACATTGCATCTTCACTCTCTGTGTCAATCACATTGCATCTTCACTCTCTGAGTCAATCACATTGCATTTTCACTCTCTGTGTCAATCACATTGCATCTTCACTCTCTGAGTCAAACACATTGCATCTTCACTCTTTGTGTCAATCACATTGCATCTTCACTCTCTGTGTCAATCACATTGCATCTTCACTCTCTGTGTCAATCACATTGCATCTTCACTCTCTTGTCAATCACATTGCATCTTCACTCTCTGTGTCAATCACATTGCATCTTCACTCTCTGTGTCAATCACATTGCATCTTCACTCTCTGAGTCAATCACATTGCATCTTCACTCTGTGTCAATCACATTGCATCTTCACTCCCTGAGTCAATCACATTGCATCTTCACTCTCTGTGTCAATCACATTGCATCTTCACTCTCTGTATCAATCACATTGCATCTTCACTCTCTGTGTCAATCACATTGCATCTTTACTCTCTGTGTCAATCACATTGCATCTTCACTCTCTGAGTCAATCACATGCAACTTCACTCTCTGAGTCAATCACATTGCATCTTCACTCTCTGTGTCAATCACATTGCATCTTCACTCTCTGTGTCAATCACATTGCATCTTCACTCTCTGTGTCAATCACATTGCATCTTCACTCTCTGTGTCAATCACATTGCATCTTCACTCTCTGAGTCAATCACATTGCATCTTCACTCTCTGTGTCAATCACATTGCATCTTCACTCTCTGTGTCAATCACATTGCATCTTTACTCTCTGTGTCAATCACATTGCATCTTCACTCTCTGTGTCAATCACATTGCATCTTCACTCTCTGTGTCAATCACATTGCATCTTTACTCTCTGTGTCAATCACATTGCATCTTCACTCTCTGAGTCAATCACACTGCAACTTCACTCTCAGTGCAATCACATTGCATCTTTACTCTCGATTTTAAGCATCTTCACTGTCAGTGCCATCACACTGCAACTTCACTCTCAGTGTCAATCACATTGCATTTTGACTCTCGATCTTAAGCATCTTCAATCTCAGCGCCAATCACAGTGCAAGTTTACTCTCAGTGTCAATCACATTGCATCTTTACTCTCGATCATAAGCATCTTCAATCTCAGCGCCAATCACAGTGCAACTTTACTCTCAGTGTCAATCACATTGCATCTTCACTCTCTGTGTCAATCACATTGCATCTTCACTCTCTGTGTCAATCACATTGCATCTTCACTCTCTGTGTCAATCACATTGCATCTTTACTCTGTGTGTCAATCACATTGCATCTTCACTCTCTGTGTCAATCACATTGCATCTTTACTCTCTGTGTCAATCACATTGCATCTTCACTCTCTGATTAAATCACATTGCATCTTCACTCTCTGAGTCAATCACATTGCATCTTCACTCTCTGAGTCAATCACATTGCATCTTCACTCTCTGTGTCAATCACATTGCATCTTTACTCTCGATCTTAAGCATCTTCAATCTCAGCGCCAATCACATGCAACTTTACTCTCAGTGTCAATCACATTGCATCTTCACTCTCTGTGTCAATCACATTGCATCTTCACTCTCTGTGTCAATCACATTGCATCTTCACTCTCTGTGTCAATCACATTGCATCTTTACTCTCTGTGTCAATCACATTGCATCTTCACTCTCTGTGTCAATCACATTGCATCTTTACTCTCTGTGTCAATCACATTGCATCTTCACTCTCTGAGTCAATCACATTGCATCTTCACTCTCTGAGTCAATCACATTGCATCTTCACTCTCTGATGCAATCACATGCATCTTCACTCTCTGTGTCAATCACATTGCATCTAACTCTCTGAGTCAATCACATTGCATCTTCACTCTCTGTGTCAATCACATTGCATCTTCACTCTCTGTGTCAATCACATTGCATCTTCACTCTCTGTGTCAATCACATTGCATCTTCACTCTCTGTGTCAATCACATTGCATCTTTACTCTCTGTGTCAATCACATTGCATCTTCACTCTCTGTGTCAATCATTTTGCATCATTACTCTCTGTGTCAATCACATTGCATCTTCACTCTCGTTGTCAATCACATTGCATCTTCACTCTCTGTGTCAATCACATTGCATCTTTACTCTCTGTGTCAATCACATTGCATCTTCACTCTCTGTGTCAATCACATTGCATCTTCACTCTCTGTGTCAATCACATTGCATCTTTACTCTCTGTGTCAATCACATTGCATCTTCACTCTCTGAGTCAATCACACTGCAACTTCACTCTCTGTGCCAATCACATTGCATCTTTACTCTCGATTTTAAGCATCTTCACTGTCAGTGCCAATCACACTGCAACTTCACTCTCAGTGTTAATCACATTGCATTTTGACTCTCGATCTTAAGCATCTTCAATCTCAGCGCCAATCACAGTGCAAGTTTACTCTCAGTGTCAATCACATTGCATCTTTACTCTCGAACTTAAGCATCTTCAATCTCAGCGCAATCACAGTGCAACTTTACTCTCAGTGTCAATCACATTGCATCTTCACTCTCTGTGTCAATCACATTGCATCTTCACTCTCTGTGTCAATCACATTGCATCTTCACTCTCTGTGTCAATCACATTGCATCTTTACTCTCTGTGTCAATCACATTGCATCTTCACTCTCTGAGTCAATCACATTGCATCTTCACTCTCTGAGTCAATCACATTGCATCTTCACTCTCTGAGTCAATCACATTGCATTTCACTCTCTGTGTCAATCACATTGCATCTTAACTCTCTGAGTCAATCACATTGCATCTTCACTCTCTGTGTCAATCACATTGCATCTTCACTCTCTGTGTCAATCACATTGCATCTTCACTCTCTGTGTCAATCACATTGCATCTTCACTCTCTGTGTCAATCACATTGCATCTTCACTCTCTGTGTCAATCACATTGCATCTTCACTCTCTGTGTCAATCACATTGCATCTTCACTCTCTGAGTCAATCACATTGCATCTTCACTTCTGTGTCAATCACATTGCATCTTCACTCCCTGAGTCAATCACATTGCATCTTTACTCTCTGTGTCAATCACATTGCATCTTCACTCTCTGTGTCAATCACATTGCATCTTCACTCTCTGTGTCAATCACATTGCATCTTTACTCTCTGTGTCAATCACATTGCATCTTCACTCTCTGAGTCAATCACACTGCATCTTCACTCTCTGAGTCAATCACATTGCCCTTCACTCTCTGTGTCAATCACATTGCATCTTCACTCTCTGTGTCAATCACATTGCATCTTCACTCTCTGTTCAATCACATTGCATCTTCACTCTCTGTGTCAATCACATTGCATCTTCACTCTCTGAGTCAATCACATTGCATCTTCACTCTCTGTGTCAATCACATTGCATCTTCACTCTCTGTGTCAATCACATTGCATCTTTACTCTCTGTGTCAATCACATTGCATCTTCACTCTCTGTGTCAATCACATTGCATCTTCACTCTCTGTGTCAATCACATTGCATCTTTACTCTCTGTGTCAATCACATTGCATCTTCACTCTCTGAGTCAATCACACTGCAACTTCACTCTCAGTGCCAATCACATTGCATCTTTACTCTCGATTTTAAGCATCTTCACTGTCAGTGCCAATCACACTGCAACTTCACTCTCAGTGTCAATCACATTGCATTTTGACTCTCGATCTTAAGCATCTTCAATCTCAGCGCCAATCACAGTGCAAGTTTACTCTCAGTGTCAATCACATTGCATCTTTACTCTCGATCTTAAGCATCTTCAATCTCAGCGCCAATCACAGTGCAACTTTACTCTCAGTGTCAATCACATTGCATCTTCACTCTCTGTGTCAATCACATTGCATCTTCACTCTCTGTGTCAATCACATTGCATCTTCACTCTCTGTGTCAATCACATGCATCTTTACTCTGTGTGTCAATCACATTGCATCTTCACTCTCTGTGTCAATCACATTGCATCTTTACTCTCTGTGTCAATCACATTGCATCTTCACTCTCTGATTAATCACATTGCATCTTCACTCTCTGAGTCAATCACATTGCATCTTCACTCTCTGAGTCAATCACATTGCATCTTCACTCTCTGTGTCAATCACATTGCATCTTCACTCTCTGAGTTAATCACACTGCAACTTCACTCTCAGTGCCAATCACATTGCATCTTTACACTCGATTTTAAGCATCTTCACTGTCAGTGCCAATCACACAGCAACTTCACTCTCAGTGTCAATCACATTGCATTTTGACTCTCGATCTTAAGCATCTGTACTCTCTGTGTCAATCACATTGCATCTTCACTCTCTGTGTCAATCACATTGCATCTTCACTCTCTGTGTCAATCACATTGCATCTTTACTCTCTGTGTCAATCACATTGCATCTTCACTCTCTGAGTCAATCACACTGCAACTTCACTCTCAGTGCCAATCACATTGCATCTTTACTCTCGATTTTAAGCATCTTCACTGTCAGTGCCAATCACACTGCAACTTCACTCTCAGTGTCAATCACATTGCATTTTGACTCTCGATCTTACATCTTCATCTCAGCGCCAATCACAGTGCAAGTTTACTCTCATGTGTCAATCACATTGCATCTTTACTCTTGATCTTAAGCATCTTCAATCTCAGCGCCAATCACAGTGCAACTTTACTCTCAGTGTCAATCACATTGCATCTTCACTCTCTGTGTCAATCACATTGCATCTTCACTCTCTGTGTCAATCACATTGCATCTTCACTCTCTGTGTCAATCACATTGCATCTTTACTCTCTGTGTCAATCACATTGCATCTTCACTCTCTGTGTCAATCACATTGCATCTTTACTCTCTGATCAATCACATTGCATTTCACTCTCTGAGTCAATCACATTGCATCTTCACTCTCTGAGTCAATCACATTGCATCTTCACTCTCTGAGTCAATCACATTGCATCTTCACTCTCTGTGTCAATCACATTGCATCTTCACTCTCTGAGTTAATCACACTGCAACTTCACTCTCAGTGCCAATCACATTGCATCTTTACTCTCGATTTTAAGCATCTTCACTGTCAGTGCCAATCACACTGCAACTTCACTCTCAGTGCAATCACATTGCATTTTGACTCTCGATCTTAAGCATCTTCAATCTCAGCGCCAATCACAGTGCAAGTTTACTCTCAGTGTCAATCACATTGCATCTTCTCTCTCTGTGTCAATCACATTGCATCTTTACTCTCTGTGTCAATCACATTGCATCTTCACTCTCATGTCAATCACATTGCAACTTCACTCTCAGTGTCAATCACATTGCAACTTCACTCTCAGTGTCAATCACATTGCATCTTTACTCTCGATCTTAAGCATCTTCAGTCTCAGCGCCAATCACAGTGCAACTTTACTCTCAGTGTCAATCACATTGCATCTTCACTCTCTGTGTCAATCACATTGCATCTTTACTCTCTGTGTCAATCACATTGCATCTTCACTCTCTGTGTCAATCACATTGCATCTTTACTCTCTGTGTCAATCACATTGCATCTTCTCTCTCTGTGTCATTCACATTGCATCTTTACTCTCTGTGTCAATCACATTGCATCTTCACTCTCAGTGTCAATCACATTGCAACTTCACTCTCAGTGTCAATCACATTGCAACTTCACTCTCAGTGTCAATCACATTGCATCTTTACTCTCGATCTTAAGCATCTTCAGTCTCAGGCGCCATCACAGTGCAACTTTACTCTCAGTGTCAATCACATTGCATCTCACTCTCTGTGTCAATCACATTGCATCTTTACTCTCTGTGTCAATCACATTGCATCTTCACTCTCTGTGTCAATCACATTGCATCTTTACTCTCTGTGTCAATCACATTGCATCTTCACTCTCTGTGTCAATCACATTGCATCTTTACTCTCTGTGTCAATCACATTGCATCTTCACTCTCTGAGTCAATCACATTGCATCTTCACTCTCTGAGTCAATCACATTGCATCTTCACTCTCTGAGGCAATCACATTGCATCTTCACTCTCTGTGTCAATCACATTGCATCTTAACTCTCTGAGTCAATCACATTGCATCTTCACTTTCTGTGTCAATCACATTGCATCTTCACTCTCTGTGTCAATCACATTGCTATTTCACTCTCTGTGTCAATCACATTGCATCTTCACTCTCTGTGTCAATCACATTGCATCTTCACTCTCTGTGTCCATCACATTGCATCTTCACTCTCTGTGTCAATCACATTGCATCTTTACTCTCTGTGTCAATCACATTGCATCTTCACTCTCTGTGTCAATCACATTGCATCTTTACTCTCTGTGTCAATCACATTGTATCTTACTCTCTGTGTCAATCACATTGCATCGTCACTCTCTGAGTCAATCCCATTGCATCTTCACTCTCTGAGTCAATCACATTGCATCTTCACTCTCTGTGTCAATCACATTGCATCTTAACTCTCTGTGTCAATCACATTGCATCTTAACTCTCTGTGTCAATCACATTGCATCTTCACTCTCTGTGTCAATCACATTGCATCTTCACTCTCTGAGTCAATCACACTGCAACTTCACTCTCAGTGCCATCACATTGCATCTTTACTCTCGCTTTTAAGCATCTTCACTGTCAGTGCCAATCACACTGCAACTTCACTCTCAGTGTCAATCACATTGCATTTTGACTCTCGATCTTAAGCATCTTCAATCTCAGCGCCATCACAGTGGAACTTTACTCTCAGTGTCAATCACATTGCTTCTTTACTCTCGATCTTTAGCATCACCACTCTCAGTGCCTATCACATTGCATCTTCACTCTCAGTGCCATTCACACTGCAACTTCACTCTCAGCGCCAATCACAGTGCAACTTTACTCTCAGTGTCAATCACATTGCATCTTTACACTCGATCTTAAGCATCACCACTCTCAGTGCCAATCACATTGTATCTTCTATGAGTGTCAATCACATTGTATCTTCACTATCAGTGTCAATCACATTGTATCTTCACTATCAGTGTCAATCACATTGTTTCTTCACTATCAGTGTCAATCACATTGTATGTGACGTTTTCAGCTAGGAACTTTAGATGACTGACGTCATTCTACCCACAACCATCCCTCCTAGCAATGCTGAAAACGTCACACTAGTTGGTAATTTCTGGGTGACCTTTTCATCCCTCAGTCTTACAACATCTCATATATGATGATGACCAACCCATAGAAAAAAAGAAGAGATTAACAAGCTTCTAATGGAAGCGCTGGCACTAATACATGGAAAAATAGAAGGCCCACATTAATACTTAAGTAGACTTTCACAGGGCAAGTACGCAATACAACACAGAAATCAACATCAACAAGACAACAGTAAAGAACATCTCAAAAGAAAAACAAAACATCAAAGTAACTATTGACGGTAGTCAGGTAGGCAGGCGGTTGTCAAGCAGGTGGACAAATTGAAATACCTGGGAATTCTAGTCATCATTATCATGTGCCATACCAGTTAGCGTAGGCGATCATGACCTTCCACAATCTTCTATCCACAGCGCATCGTATCAATTCTATTGTTGACTGTTTTTATATATGATGACAACATGCTATTTAGTATCTTCTCTCTTTGTCGTACGCTATCTCTCTTTCCCTGTATTTTGTCAGTTGCTACCAAATATTCCAACTGTACTCTTTTCATGATGTGCCCGAAAAATGTTGATTGTTTCTTTCTCATGTTTTTAGGGGCTCCTTTTTTGTGTTGACCTCTTGAGAATTTCCTCATTGGTCTTTTTAGCTGTCGTGGAAACTTTCAACATTCTTCTGAGAAATCCCATCTCTGTGGCCTCTAATGGTAATTTCATTTGTTTGTTTACTGTCCATGATTGGCTTCCATAGGTCAGATATGGCACTATATAGTACCGATCAACTCTCCTACACTTCTATTCACATAGACTTATTGTATAAAACATTTTTTTATTTTCTGAAAAGCTATTTTGGCATTTCTCGTCTAGTAGCAAGCATCTGAAACGTGATGTACATGCAACAAAGCTTGTCAAATCAGCGGACATATGTCATCAATATTGCCCAACACGGAGAAACTATAGATAAAGCGGGCACTCTATAAAGCAATCTTCATTTTTTGCTATGTATGCTGATCTCGAGAACAATAAGAAAAACAATCACCCCGAAATTGAATGAATTAGACGCATGGCAGGAAATAGTTTGAGAAATAAGATCTGAAGTGAAGAATTTAGAAAAATGCTATGAATAATTCCTGTTAGAATACATAAAAAACAACAGAAAATGTTTGGACATGTCAAAAGACAGAAAAATCGAGAATACAAGAAGCCTTCAAAAAACACTTTAAGAACACCAGATCCAAGCGCTTACCACGAAAAAAATGAATTGATTGAATGTTTAAAACAATATGATACAGAACAGCAAGGGAGGCTACAGAATTAAAAAAAAAAAAGAAATGATATATTTCTCTCGACACTGAAAGAAACATGAATCGAGAAAGAAGAAACAGGAGAAAAAAATCATTTCTCGTGTGCTAACAGTCAAACTGAAAAAAGCCATATTTTAAAATATATAACTCTTACAGCAGGTGCGATGTCCGTGGTTAAAGTAGATCCCTTACATGTCCCTGTTGTATAATTCTGTCCAGTCTGGATGTGCCTTCTGCCAGGGAACTTTGTTTGATGTTTTTGCGGCCGTTAGAAGTCGATTGTCCATGCTTCTCCAGCATTTCCTAATACACACTCAGCTACGTGCTCAAACATTTTGAACACTTGCTTATTTTGACAAGTGAATTCCCGCCCCAACTTGTCTTGTCACCAACAGCACCTGCAAGTTACTAATGTCATGACCTGCCACCGAAGGGACTCTTCCATATTGTCAAGTAAAAATCGAAATGAAAAAAATAAACAAGAAACCCGAGGTTTAAATTGCAACTTAACAAAAGGTTAAAATGTTTAAAGAATCGAGACAGATCAGTGACATGAGAGGACCTGGTTAACGAGGACCTGGTGAAGTTGTGACAAACAAACCGATAAATGACAAACCACTGCCAGAAGTAAAACGAGATACGAGCGGACAGATTTAACAGATGTTGACAGATTGTCATCAAGAGTGCTACAGCAGGAGCTATGACTGCGTGTTTTACCCCCACCAGAACCCCTCACATTCGACGACCGAAGTTTGAAGCGAAGAAGAAAAAGAAGAAGACGAAGAAAATTGACATGAAAGCCGTTGTTATTTTCTGAACATGTTTTCTCTCTTAGACTTGTGGTTCACAAAATTGCAACCTCTAAACGCTATAGTCATTTGAGCCTGCTCGAGCTAACCTGCCAGAGTTGTGAAACATGCCAGGATTAACTCAAGACAACATGACCACTAACTATTGTAACATTTTGCATCCAAATATGATGAAACTATTTTAATGACAAACTCAAAGTGCTTAAAGGTTTGTTTATGTCTTTGTTGCTGGTTTGTCTATGTTTTCATTTGGACAAGTTGTATTTCAAACTAACATTTATTCGAATGAGCAATATGTTCATGACTTGTTGGGGCAGTGAACCCAACTGGAAAATGAGACGATTCTCAATGTCAAACTGGCTACGATTGCTTGAGTGTTTCCTCATGTCACTGCAACAATCATAGCCGGTCCGCCCGTGAGAATCGTCTCATAGCCCAGTTGGTTTTCTGTCCCCACAAGGCATGAGCATATCGCTCTAATACACATAGGATACCTGCTACATATTTCTTACCCGTAGCGCACCCGCACTTATATATATGTGTATGTTTCCCTGCATGTCTACGTGCCCATTTGGACACCTTTTGGTGCTTTTTTATGTGCTTTGTGGTAATATATACAGACGTATGCTTTTATGAATGTATGGTTACGTACGCATGCGTTTGTACGTTTATTTTCGGTGTACACACCCATAGTTGAAAAATATTCACATATTTATGTATTCGCTTTGGTACATTAATTTTATTTTCCACGTGCATTTACTTATTAGAAATAAACTTTTCCAGCTATAGTAAAGTCTGGGTTCTTGTACCCACCTCCACATATTTTTAGAACCCTTCCCCTTCTACTATATTTCACACCTGTGTCCTGCCCTGTCCACCGGTCAATGTTAATTTCAGTGCAAGTCGGTGTCTGACCAAGCTCAAGATCACAGGGATGTGACTTATTTTCCCTTTTTGAGAGTCTAGCATATTATCACAAAGTAGTTAAATTTATGTGTATACACTTATATGTGTGTGTGTGTGTGTGTGTTTGTGTGTGTGTGTGTGTGTGTGTGTGTGGTGTGTGTGTGTGTGTGTGTGTGTGTGTTACCATACCATTTTTTTCTCTATTTTTTTTTTTTAATGTTCATCAATTACGACAAGAGACAAGCGCTCTCCCATAACTGCAAAGTTCACCCACAGAAACAGCAGTCAATCTAGAATTGACATGAGACAACAATTCACCCATATATACGACACGAGTGTATCTGTCATTGCTTCCGATTGTATCTTTTCATTGCTGAGGGGATGAGCTCCAAACACTGGATAGTTTCAGACATCCAACCCATGTTATTAATTTACATTTGATGAAGTCAAAGTGATCGCCTGTTGAGATAACACTATCATGTGATCAGTTTACAGATAACATATTAGTGATCTCCTCGTGAGAGAATGTTATGTGATAACTTTACAGATTTTATAAAAAAAAAATAGGAAACTCATTATACAGAGCTTCGTAGCAGGAAGCAATCTGATCATCAGAAGTCGTCACCCGTCGATCAAGTGTTTCGGCCCTTTATCTTCTTGACATTCTAAGGGAGATAGTCCCGCCTGGGTCATAACTCCCAAACGTCGACCTCCTGCTGCATTGACTCTAAAGCCTACAATATATATTCGGCACACAACATCAACACGTAATCTACAGAACACTTCTGTTCGAATTTATGGTCTCTACCAGCGTGGTATACTTACATGTCATAGCTTCAACCCAGCACGTTGGTGTCCTCATCGTGGTGGCATTCGACTAAAGTGGCTTGTGATTGGAACATCATTTTGTGTAAACTCGCCTACAAGCTAATTTGGCATGCCGTAATTCGGCGGGAAGGGGTGGATCAGAAACTTATAATAGGTGATAAAGATGGGTCGGGCTGGGAACTTCATTCATTTGAACTGTCGGTATTGCCAGTGTAGCTCACCTACTGTCGATGATGTAATTTCCTATCGCTTATTGTTCGTGTCTGGGATATTCAAAGATTAAACTGTTATATAGATAACAGAAAACACACAGAGATTACAGATAACATATTAGTGATCTCCTCAGGAGAGAATATCATGTAATCAAGTTACAGATGATAACATGTGATTGATCTCCTCATGAGTGCATATATCTTGTGAACAGTTTATAGATGATAAAATCTTACGGGTCTCCTTATGAGAGAATATTATGTGATCAGTTTACAAAAGATAACATCTTATTGGTCTCCTGATAGAAACATAAAACAAATATGTATAAACAGAGCCTGGAGATAAAGGTAAATGAACTATAGTTCATTCACAAATTTGTGCCCACAGAGTTGATCAATTATCTCGGAAACTGTTTGATGAATTTCTGTAATTGTTTGCATGAAATCTTATTTTTTCACCGACCTTAAGATTTTATAACATTTAAGTACAACGGTAGTCCGAATTTTGTACAAATCGTTTTTTGTTATATAATTTTAGGAAAATATTAAACCGTGTGCTCTAGACATTAGATTTTACTGTTAATTATGTTAATTTTCAAACAATGCAAGTCAAAGGCGTATCCGTATCACATTGAAGAGTGCACCATGTTTTTATTTGATTTTATATCTTCGTCATAGAGATAGGTAAACTTTGACCAAAGTATCAAACAAACATAAGTCGCCAAATAGCAGGCGTGTCATCAACAAAATATATAGAACGGCCAGAACATCAAACACAAATAGTCAGCAAATAGTAAGAGTGTCATTAACAAAATTGTGCACATGTCATACATATGTCATTCCGAATCAGAAGTCTCTAAGAGATTAACAACTGTTATCGGTTAGACAAACTGCATTCCATCTCGTTGCCAGTATTGTTCCTCTTCTCTGAGCACATGGTCATCACATTTTCTCCAGTATTGTTGCTCTTCTCTGAGTTCATATTTTCTCCTGTATTGTTCCTCTTCTCTGAGCAAATGGTCGTCACATTTTCTCCTGTATTGTTCCTCTTCTCTGAGCAAATGGTCGTCACATTTCTCCAATATTGTTCCTCTTCTCTGAGCACATGGTCGTCACATTTTCTCCTGTATTGTTCCTCTCTCTGAGCAAATGGTCGTCACATTTTCTCCTGTATTGTTCCTCTTCTCTGAGCACATGGTCGTCACATTTTCTCCTGTATTGTTCCTCTTCTCTGAGCAAATGGTCGTCACATTTCTCCTGTATTGTTCCTCTTCTCTGAGCAAATGGTCGTCACATTTTCTCCTGTATTGTTCCTCTTCTCTGAGCAAATGGTCGTCACATTTTCTCCTGTATTGTTCCTCTTCTCTGAGCAAATGGTCGTCACATTTTCTCCTGTACTCAATGTCATATCATCACGCGTCAATTATTCAACATCACAAATTTTAAACACCGTGTTCTGCGCAGAAACTTGCCCTTTGACTTTAGCCCACACAAGTTCTATTGGGTTGAGGTGCGAATGATAAGGTGGGAGGCGAAGAGATGTGTGGCCATACTTTGACTTTAGCCCACACAAGTTCTATTGGGTTGAGGTGCGAATGATAAGGTGGGAGGAGAAGGGATGTGTGGCCATTCTTAGCAATTATTTTATCAGTTTGATATAACTTTGCCTTCTTAGCCTGTCTAGCAAGTTGCAACAACTCTAGTTTAAATGGGTCCATTAAAGGAAAAATGTTCATTTCTAAGCCATGTGATGATTTAACAGTTTGTGCTTGACGAATTAGGAACTTTGTCCTCAAGTGGTACCGCATTATGATAGGATGCAATGTCCATTACAAGGCATGAATGTCTATCCAGAATGGCAATTAGAGTGTTCTCTATCCAGTCTCTGAAAATTCGCCATTAATTTCAATGTGGTAGTCCCTACCGTCTGCAGACTTTAATTGAAAAATAGGTTGTGTGTCATTAGCAAGTCCATTCTCTCTACTGCCAGCATGTACCAATATAAAGCGTTGTCCTTTGCTGCTGGGAATGCTTCTTTTATTCTCTCTACCAAATGATTGGCATTCTTTGTCATATGTATGATGAGCATTGACCCACGTTTCATCCAAATATAATATATCGTAGCTTTCCCTTCGTCGCTCGCGGATCTGCCTCAGGTATACCTGCTCGGACAGCAATCAGGTGCGGTTTTTCACAATATTGGTTTTAAACAATATTGTTACCACAAGCAAATTTTTGAAAAGTGAAACCAGCGCCTCTTACGATTTTCCAAAGAGTCGTTTTCAGATTTCAATATCACATTCTAATTGCAGTCCAACTTTAAGTTTGCGCCGTGTAACAAGTTGATTTGATTCAAACATTTTCAAAATTTCACGTCTAATAACGTCTTTCTCAAAATATCAACTTTAATTTGTCTTCCTTGCTTGACCGTAGCCTCTGCAGATTCAAAGTTCTGTCCTATCCATCGATTGAAAGACTTTCTACCTATACTTAGAACTGCCTATGTTCTTATTTCTTGATTTTGATATCGTAATATAACCGACCCCTTTTAGATTCCTTCCAAAAGTGCCTGTACAATAACAGTGTTACCTTTCGTATAGTGATGAATGTACACTTTAAACTCTTCTGGTTTTAAAAATCAAGTAGTCACTACGCTTACAAATTATCACACATACAGGAATACACATTAGTAGTAATTTTGTCAAGATCATTATCGGCCTGCTTAGGTGATCATGTCTCTCCACAATTTTCGATCTCGAAGTTATTTATCATTCTGTTGTTGACCTTCTGCAAGATATTCTCAAGCTGTCTGGTATCTTTTTTTTTGCTTCCCTCTATCTCTTCGTCTTATTTCTTGATTTTTGATATCGTAATATAACCGACCCCTTTTAGATTCCTTCCAAAAGTGCCTGTACAATAACAGTGTTACCTTTCGTATAGTGATGAATGTACACTTTAAACTCTTCATGGTTTTAAAAATCAAGTAGTCACTACACAACAGCTTACAAATTATCACACATACAGGAATACACATTAGTAGTAATTATTTTGTCAAGATCATTATCGGGCCTGCTGGCGTAGGTGATCATGTCTCTCCACAATTTTCGATCTCGACAGTTATTTATCATTTCTGTTGTTGACCTTCTGCCAAGATATTCTCAAGCTGTCTGGTATCTTTTTTTTTTGCTTCCCTCTATCTCTTCGTCTCTCAATTTTCCCAGTTGTTACAATATATTCCATCTGTTCCCTTCTCATTACATGTCCAAAAAATGCTGATTGTTTCTTCCTAATATTAAAAATTAGCTCTCTTTTTGCTTTGGCCTCTTACATTTTCATAACATTTTCATGACTCTTCTTATCTGTCTTTGGTATTCTCAACATTCTTCTGTAAAACCACATTTCTACAGACTGCAGTAATTTTCTTGTCTCTTGTCCTATTGTCCTTGATTCACATCCTTATGTTAAGACTGGCTCTACATAACATTTAAGAACTCTTTTTCTTGTTTCTATTGTCAAAAATGGATTGCATAGTATCTTCCTCATTTTGGAAATCTGCTTTTGCCTGAGTCATTCTACATCTCACCTCTTTTGTACATCTTCCGTCTGAGGTTAACAAAGTTCCCACATATTTAGATTCATTTACCTGTTTTAATATTTGTAAAGATACGCCTATGATTTTTTTCAAAATAAATCGGAAACAACAAAACTACTTTCTGAACGGCGCGTCTTACAATTTACAGTTCAGTAAGTGCCAACTAGTGCAACGATTGTGTGGAGAACACGTGAAATTTGTCTTTTAAAATGATGAGTTGATTACAAGAAATGTGGGTATTGTAAAATCCTAAGAATTAGGACAAGAAAGAAAATCATATTTTTATATACCTCAAAGAAACAAACATCTTTCCTAAATGCAGGACAGTAGGGGCAACAATCAGACTTAAGGTCGGTGAAAAAATAAGAATTCATGAAAAAGAATTACAGAAATTCATCAATCAGTTTCCGAAGTAATTAATAAACTCTGTGGGCACGAATTTCTGTACGAACTATAGTAACATTTTCATGTATGAGACGGCATGTACTTTACCAGAACACAGATCGGACGTAGCACATTTTAACATATTCTGTACCACGAACCACAAAACACGGCTCTCGTGATCCGACCCGAGAAGCCAAGGAGCCACGTTTTAAGGATTTTAATTTTTTTTACTTTTCTCCATAATTCCCACTCAAACTTTGTATTTCTTCCATTTAATCTCTTTCCCGACTTCCTGAGTAAATTCTCCAAACAAACGACGTGTTTTAGATCATTTTAAATGTATTTTTTGCCGTTATTTCAAATCATTAAAAAAATCACTGTAAACGACAGCACCCAAGGCAGCAAATGTGTTAATGTATTGCAAAGACGTTGACCTAGAACTGTCCAGTTCGTTAATCTGCACCGTTTTAGGATACCCACCTCAGCCATTAAACTCTTCAATCCCGTCCCATTAAATAAATAAAAAACATACCAAAAAAACTCATATCAATATGACTAGCTTTATCTTGATGATATACTGATATATAACTTCTGCCTTTTGTGGTAACTTGTCTCTAAGATTAATTCATTCATCTTATTGCCACTTTTGCTGCTGTATTTGAACGTTACAGTTGATCAGATACACGAGTCTATGGTTTTCAGTATCTCTCTTGTATTATATACCAGTGCCTAATAAGTAATGCAGTTATTTTTGAAATCCTAAAATCTGTACAGTTTGTGTTCAGATATTCGTCACTTCAACTCCACCATTTGTTTTTTTTTTTTCAGAGATTGGTCATGAAATCTCGACGTCTTCTCTACTCTCTCTCTCTCTCTCTCTCTCTCTCTCTCTCTCTTTCTGTGTGTGTGTGTTTGTTTGTAGATGCATTTGTCACTTTACCTGCATAATTCTTGTGTAAAGAAATTCATCATCACCTGTGACTTGTGTCTATGTCTTGCAATATTTGTCACCTCACCTGTGACTTGTGTCTATGTCTTGCAATATTTGTTACCTCACCTGTGACTTGTGTCTATGTCTTGCAATATTTGTCACCTCACCTGTGACTTGTGTCTATGTCTTGCAATATTTGTCACCTCACCTGTGACTTGTGTCTATGTCTTGCAATATTTGTCACCTCACCTGTGACTTGTGTCTATGTCTTGCAATATTTGTCACCTCACCTGTGACTTGTGTCTATGTCTTGCAATATTTGTCACCTCACCTGTGACTTGTGTCTATGTCTTGCAATATTTGTCACCTCACCTGTGACTTGTGTCTATGTCTTGCAATATTTGTCACCTCACCTGTGACTTGTGTCTATGTCTTGCAATATTTGTCACCTCACCTGTGACTTGTGTCTATGTCTTGCAATATTTGTTACCTCACCTGTGACTTGTGTCTATGTCTTGCAATATTTGTTACCTCACCTGTGACTTGTGTCTATGTCTTGCAATGTTGTCACCTCACCTGTGACTTGTGTCTATGTCTTGCAATATTTGTCACCTCACCTGTGACTTGTGTCTATGTCTTGCAATATTTGTCACCTCACCTGTGACTTGTGTCTATGTCTTGCAATATTGTCACCTCACCTGTGACTTGTGTCTATGTCTTGCAATATTTGTTACCTCACCTGTGACTTGTGTCTATGTCTTGCAATATTGTCACCTCACCTGTGACTTGTGTCCATGTCTTGCAATATTTGTCACCACAT
Organism: Megaustenia siamemsis; assembly: GCA_032433765.1. Lineage (NCBI taxonomy): Eukaryota > Metazoa > Mollusca > Gastropoda > Stylommatophora > Ariophantidae > Megaustenia > Megaustenia siamemsis. Next base: position 153,185,005 of record JAVIAB010000051.1, on the reverse strand, counting down.
CAGTAAATTGTGTCTATGTCTTGCAATATTTGTCACCTCACCTGTGACTTGTGTCTATGTCTTGGGATATTTGTCACTGCACCTGCTACTCGTGTTAATTGATATAGACACTAGACACTACATTTCCACTTTCGACATCAGAGACACTGTTCACATATTAATGTCTACACTAACACATATTAATGTCTACACTAACACATATTAATGTCTACACTAACACTGACAAACCATCTTCGTATTTTTCATATCAAATCAGAATCATTATTATCATTAAATGTTAGCTTAACCATAAAAAAACCCTCACAAATTGGTATATCCGTAAAATACAATATTGATCATAGTATGTATACACATATAACTCTATCTTCTTTTACGTATTTCTCCTCAGACATACACATACGTGTATGTCATAGTTCCTCAACTCTGAAACACTATAGCGACGTCACGATTGATCAAGAGGAAACAGTTGCATGCTCACAGCAGAGAGAGAGAGAGAGAGAGAGAGTAACATGGAATAACAACAAAATTGGTTTAACTTTCTATCCATCTCGATACCAAGAAAAATATTTTTAAAAATTAGGAGAGGAAAAGAACGGCAGAGGAATAAAGTTGTTTAGTCTAATATAATTCATCGGTGCTAAATAGAGCCAATTCTGACCTAGGGAAGCGAATCATGGACACTAGACAAACAAATGAAAAGACGATTAGAGGCCACATAAATGGGATTTCTCAGAAGAATGTTGAAAACTCCCTGGACAGCTAGAAATACCAATGAGGACATTCTCAAAGAGGCCAACACAAAAATGCAGCTCCTAAACAAAAATATCAGAAAGAAACAATGAACATTTTTGAGCACATCATGAGAAGATGAAAGTTAGAATACTTGATAACAAATGGCAAAATACAGGGAAAGAGAGATCGCGGACGTCAAAGCGATAAACTACTAGACAGCTTGGTGTCATGCCATAGAAAACAGTCAACAACAGAATTGATACGATGCACTGCGAATAGAAGATTGTGGAAGGACAGAATCGCCTACATCAACCGGTATGGCACATGATGATGAGGAGTCTAACTGCGTCAGAAATCAAGGACTTTTTAAAAAATGCTTTCTTGTTTTTGCAGACAACGAATCCCCGTGTATTTATTTCTTGATATTAAACTCACATGCTATTTTTCGATATAAGCACACGCTGATCTTTCTTAAATAAAGACTTGCCTCTTATTTCTTAAATTAAAAACTTTCATCTGATTTATCAAATAAAGACTCGGATGTTTTTTCTTACATAAAGATTTGGACTTGATTTCTTAAAGACTCGGGTCTCCTTTCTTACATAAATAGATTTGGATATCCTTTATCAAATAAAGACTTGGATCAACTTTCTTAAATAAAGACTTGGATCAACTTTCTCAAATAAAGACTTGGATCAACTTTCTCAAATAAAGACTTGGATCAACTTTCTCAAATAAAGACTTGGATCAACTTTCTCAAATAAATAAACTCGGATTTCCTTTCTTAAAATAAAAACTCGGATCTCCTTTCTCAAATTAAAAACTCGGATCTCCTTTCTTAAAGAAAAAAATCTTTTCACACAAAAAAAAATCACAAAAATCTCGCCCCTTCTTAAATACAATCAGCATCTCAATTCATAAATAAAAATTAATCTTCCTTCTATAACTCATACTTCTCCTGCAATCTTCCAAAGAAATAAATCCGTCCCTCTAGAAAGACCTTTTATAAGAGTGTACATCAAGCTTTTAGAAATACATCTGTCCTTTCTGTGTATGTATTTTCTCTCTTTACGCATTGCACAATTCAGCTGTATACTCCAGTCCTTCATGAAATAAATGTTCTCTCAGCGGAGACAGTTTATGTTCACATTTCTAAGTATGCAATCTTCTTGGATCACTTTTCTCACATATAGAGGGCTCATTTCCAGGCGATTACTAAGAGATCTTCAATATCTTAGCATTACCACAGAAACCTGCCCTAGTATGTGAGAGTGGATAAGCGGGGAGTATGTTGGATACTTGGTTTAATGGTCAGAGCTCGCGCCAGACGCACGTATTTCACATTTAGTTTTGCTATACCTGACACCTGAATATGTTCTGTTCCGATCCATTATGTAGCAATACCTGACACTTGAATATGTTCTGTTCCGATCCAGTATGTAGCAATACCTGACACTTGAATATGTTCTTTTCCGATCCATTATGTAGCAATACCTGACACTTGAATATGTTCTGTTCCGATCCATTATGCAGCAATACCTGACACCTGAATCTGTTTTGTTGCGGTCCGTTATGGAGCAATATTTGACACCGGAATCATAATTCACGACGATATAGAGAGAAGATACTAGAAAGCTTGGTGTCATTGATAGCTTGGTGTCATGGATAGCTTATTGTCATGGATAGCTTGATATCATGGATAGCTTGGTGTCATGGATAGCTTGGTGTAATGGATAGCTTGGTGTCATGGATAGCTTGGTGTCATTGATAGCTTGGTGTCATGGATAGCTTGGTGTCATTGATAGCTTGGTGTCATGGATAGCTTGGTGTCATGGATAGCTTGGTGTCATTGATAGCTTGGTGTCATGGATAGCTTGGTGTAATTGATAGCTTGGTGTCATTGATAGCTTGGTGTTATGGATAGCTTGGTGTAATTGATAGCTTGGTGTCATTGATAGCTTGGTGTAGTGGATAGCTTGGTGTCATTGATAGCTTGGTGTCATTGATAGCTTGGTGTAATGGATAGCTTGGTGTAATTGATAGCTTGGTGTAATGGATAGCTTGGTGTCATTGATAGCTTGGTGTCATTGATAGCTTGGTGTCATTGATAGCTTGGTGTCATGGATAGCTTATTGTCATGGATAGCTTGGTGTCATTGATAGCTTGGTGTAATTGATAGCTTGGTGTCATTGATAGCTTGGTGTCATTGATAGCTTGGTGTCATTGATAGCTTGGTGTCATTGATAACTTGGTGTCATTGATAGCTTGGTGTAATGGATAGCTTGGTGTCATTGATAGCTTGGTGTAATTGATAGCTTGGTGTCATTGATAGCTTGGTGTCATGGATAGCTTATTGTCATGGATAGCTTGATATCATGGATAGCTTGGTGTCATGGATAGCTTGGTGTAATGGAAAGCTTATAGTACAGCTTGTTGTGGGATGGATAGCTTGGTATCATGGATAGTTTGTTGTCATGCATAGCTAGGTGTCATGGGTAGCTTGGTGTCATGGAATTGAAAACAGTCAACAACAGAACTGATAGGATGCACTGTGGATAGAAGATTGTGGAAGAATATGATCCCTATGCCAACCGGTATGGTACATGATGATGATGATGACTATTCCTTCTTGATGTTGTTACATCTATTATCCATTCTTGATGTTACTACACCCAATATTCCTTCTTGATGTTGCTACACCTACTATTCATTCTTGATGTTGTTACACCTACTATTCATTCTTGATGTTGCTACACCTATTATTCAGTCGATGTTGTTACACCTACTATTCATTCTTGATGTTGATACACCTATTATTCATTCTTGATGTTGTTACACCAACTATTCATTCTTGATGGTGCTACACCTATTATTTATTCTTGATGTTCTATCTATCTATTGACCTTTCGAGCCGTAACCGGCCCATAGGGCGTAGACCAAGATACACCTTCTCCTATATGGATTTTTGTTCTAGCAGTTTTCTTTTAAAGATATTTTATCAAATCTCGCCATCTGTCTCTGTTCTGTGCAAGCAGTTCTATCTCATTGAGGGAGCCGATTCCTGCTGCTCTTGCCTCTCTCATCAATGTTCTTCTCAGTGTCTCCCTGGGTCTTCCTCTTTTTCTTTTACCTGTTGTTTCCCATATGAGGGCTTGCTTTGCTATTCGATTATTATCTCTTCTCATCACATGTCCAACGTATGACCATCGTCTTTTCTTTATTACTGAAGATATTAGTGGTTGATTGGCGATTTCTCTAATTTCCTCGTTTGTTTTGAATTCGTTCCATTCTATACCAAGTATTTTCCTTAGACATTTATTTTCGAATGCGTTCAACTTTGTTTCTATATCTCTTGTTGTTTTCCAGCTTTCACACGCATACGTAAGGGTTGATAGTACATTTGATTTGAATAGCCTAAGTTTTGTGTTTGTGCTAATGAGTTTTGATTTCCACAACTTTTCAAGGCTTCTGAAAGACATTGCTGCTTTAGCCAGTCTGATTCTAATTTCTTTGCTCGTATCCCCTTCTCGATCAATGTGACTTCCAAGATAGATAAAGTGATCGATCTCTTCTACTGGTTTGTTTTCCATGTATATTTTGTCACTTGTTGGAATTAAACTTTTCATGACTTTAGTCTTTCATGATTGACCTCAAGCCCAATTTTGCTGGCTATTGATGAATTCTTGATGTTACGACACCTATTATTCATTCTTGATGTTGCTACACCTATTATCCATTTTTCATGTTACTACAGCTATTATCCATTCTTCATGTTACTACACCTATTATCCATTCTTCATGTTACTACACTTATTATTCATTCTTGATGTTGCTACACCTATTACTTATTCTTGATGTTGCTACACTTATTATCCATTCTTCATGTTCTATCTATCTATCTATTGACCTTTCGAGCCGTAACCGGCCCATAGGGCGTAGACCAAGATACACCTTCTCCTATATGAATTTTGTTCTAGCAGTTTTCTTTTAAAGATATTTTATTAAATCTCGCCATCTGTCTCTGTTCTGTGCAAGCAGTTCTATCTCATTGAGGGAGCCGATTCCTGCTGCTCTTGCCTCTCTCATCAATGTTCTTCTCAGTGTCTCCCTGGGTCTTCCTCTTTTTCTTTTACCTGTTGTTTCCCATATGAGGGCTTGCTTTGCTATTCGATTATTATCTCTTCTCATCACATGTCCAACGTATGACCATCGTCTTTTCTTTATTACTGAAGATATTAGTGGTTGATTGGCGATTTCTCTAATTTCCTCGTTTGTTTTGAATTCGTTCCATTCTATACCAAGTATTTTCCTTAGACATTTATTTTCGAATGCGTTCAACTTTGTTTCTATATCTCTTGTTGTTTTCCAGCTTTCACACGCATACGTAAGGGTTGATAGTACATTTGATTTGAATAGCCTAAGTTTTGTGTTTGTGCTAATGAGTTTTGATTTCCACAACTTTTCAAGGCTTCTGAAAGACATTGCTGCTTTAGCCAGTCTGATTTTAATTTCTTTGCTCGTATCCCCTTCTCGATCAATGTGACTTCCAAGATAGATAAAGTGATCGATCTCTTCTACTGGTTTGTTTTCCATGTATATTTTGTCACTTGTTGGAATTAAACTTTTCATGACTTTAGTCTTTTCATGATTGACCTCAAGCCCAATTTTGCTGGCTATTGATGATAGTTCATTTGTGTTTTCCTGCATCGTTTTTATCTGACTGCTGATGAGAACTATGTCATCAGCAAAGTCGAGGTCCTCCAAATGGTCTCCTTGTATCCATTCGATGCCTTTATTACCAGTGCAGCATTTCTTCATTATGAAGTCCGTAACAATTCCAAATAACAAGGGCGATAAAATACATCCTTGTTTAACCCCAGTTTCTATTGGGAAACATTCGCTCAGTCCTTCCTCTGTTCGAACTGCACATGTGTAACCATCATACATGTCTTTGATAATATTTATGATTTTTGATTCTTCATGTTACTACACCTATTATCCATTCTTCATGTTGCTACACCTATTATCCATTCTCTATGTTACTACACCTATTATTTATTCTTGATGTTGCTACACTTATTATTCATTCTTGATGTTGTTACACCTATTATCCATTCTTCATATCACTATACCTACCGTTCATTCTTGATGTTACTACACCTACTATTCATTCTGATGTTGTTACGCCTATTATTCATTCTTGATGTTACTACACCAATTATTCATTCTTGATGTCAGTACACCAACTATTCATTCTTGATGTTACTGCACCTAATATTCATTCTTGATGTTTCTACACCTATTATTCATTCTGGTTGTTACTACACCAACTATTCATTCTTGATGTTACTACACCTATTATTCATTCTTGATATTACTACACCTATTATTCATTCTTGATGTTACTACACCTATTATCCATTCTTGATGTGGCTACACCCAATATTAATTCTTGATGTTACTACACCTATTATCCATTCTTGATGTTACTACACCCAATATTCATTCTTGGTGTTGCTACACCTATTATTCATTCTTGATGTTGCTACACCTATTATCCATTCTTGATGTTTCTACACCTATTATTCATTCTGGTTGTTACTACACCAACTATTCATTCTTGATGTTACTACACCTATTATTCATTCTGATATTACTACACCTATTATTCATTCTTGATGTTACTACACCTATTATCCATTCTTGATGTGGCTACACCCAATATTAATTCTTGATGTTACTACACCTATTATCCATTCTTGATGTTACTACACCCAATATTCATTCTTGGTGTTGCTACACCTATTATTCATTCTTGATGTTGCTACACCTATTATCCATTCTTGATGTTGCTACACCTACTATCCATTCTTGATGTTTCTACACCTATTATTCATTCTTGATGTTACTACACCAACTATTCATTCTTGATGGTGCTATACCTACTATCCATTCTTGATGTTGCTACACCTACTATCCATTCTTGATGTTGCTACACCTATTATCCATTCTTGATGTTGCTACACCTACTATCCATTTTTGATGTTTCTACACCTATTATTCATACTTGATGTTACTACACCTACTATTCATTCTTGATGGTGCTACACCTACTATCCATTCTTGATGTTGCTACACCTACTATCCATTCTAGATGTTTCTACACCTATTATTCATTCTTGATGTTGCTACACCTATTATTCATTCTTGATGTTGCTACACCTACTATCCATTCTTAATGTTGCTACACCTACTATCATTCTTGATGTTGCTACACCTATTATCCATCTTTATGTTCTACACCTATTATGCTTTCTTGATGTTGCTACACCTATTATCCATCTTGATGTTACTACACCTATTATCCATTCTTGATGATGCTACACCTATTATCCATTCTTGATGTACTACACCTATTATCCATTCTTGATGTTGCTACACCTATTATCCACTCTTGATGTTGCTACACCTACTATCCATCTTAATGTTGCTACACCTACTATCCATTCTTGATGTTGCTACACTATTATCCATTCTGGATGTTCTACACCTATTATGCTTTCTTGATGTTGCTACACCTATTATCCATTCTTGATGATGCTACACCTATTATCCATTCTTGATGTTACTACACCTATTATCCATTCTTGATGATGCTACACCTATTATCCATTCTTGATGTTGCTACGCCTATTATCCATTCTTGATGATGCTACACCTATTATCCATTCTTGATGTTACTACACCTATTATCCATTCTTGATGATGCTACACCTATTATTCATTCTTGATGTTATTACACCTTCTATTCACCCTAACCTTTACCTGATATAGAACAATCATTATTCCTACTCCTACCTTATCTCATTTTAATTATTATCCTTTCCTTTGTCGCGTGTTTTCATAATCCATGTTTGACTTTGATAACACAATTGTAACAGACAGACTGTTTTATTTGTCATTACATTATTAATCATCTCATGTTTGATTTTTTTAAATTGTGATAATTATCAATTACTTCTTTTCTCTTATTATATCTGTGCGTTATTTCTGACTATTTACTTGGTTTGAATGTTTCCATCACTGATTTATTTCTGACAGTTTTCATGTTCTACTAAATCTAACGTCCTAAATTTCGTAAAAGTCGGCTACGGAGATTTGCTGTCGTTGTCTTGAGAAGATTCTAAACATCAGTTTGTATAAACACATAACGAACAAAGAAGTCGACAGAAGATCTGGTATTAACAACATCAATCAAAAATTGAAAATAAGGTGTTGGAAACAGGCTAAGCCACATTCTATAAATGGAACTAAGCAGACATCCTCACCTAGTATTAACATGGACACCACCTAGCAAATGAAAAAAGTGCATTTTTTCCCAGTTGTTACTGGACAAGGTGGGAATGGTTACACGACTTGACCCGTCAACATGTCCAGGAATTAGGCTGATAAAGAACTAGGGGCAGGTCAATACACCAGAGAGATGTTATTCGTAAGAGGTATGATAGCGTTGTTTTGGAACAAGTTAGTAGGGTCAACTAGGTGTCAAGATAACGCTCTGTTCTGACAATTTTGACACAACGTTCATATATAATTTAGACATCGCGGTTTTATATGGTTGCGTATGGCCTACGCAAAGAGTAGGTCAATAAATTATGCAAATGAGTCTGGAGTATTTAGACTCATGTACAAGAAGATTTTAGAGTTAACTTAGATGAGAATCAGAGTCAGAAATGTAAAATAGAATAGATTAGTTTGGCTTCGGCCGAAACTGCTAAAGACAGTTTTGATAATAGTGTGGACTTGCACAGTTAACTTAGAAAAAGGGTAGCAGTTAAAGATAAGATCAAAGAGGTTAGTTAGTAAAGGAAGAGCAGACGTTAGCTAGGATCAGTTAGTTGAGAAGTAGATAGAACAAAAACAGAACAATTAGAACTAGAAACACAAAGAAAAAATACAATATAGAGAAGTCAGTCAGTGACAGCATAGTTTAGTTGTGAAGTAGATAGAGCAAGAACAGAACAAGTAGAACTAGAAACACAGAGAACAAGTCCAATATAGAGATGTCAGTGTTATCATAGTTTAGGTGTGAAGTAGATAGAACAAGAACAGAACAAGTAGAACTAGAAACACAGAGAACAAGTCCAATATAGAGAAGTCAGTCAGTGACAGCATAGTTTAGGTGTGAAGTAGATAGAACAAGAACAGAACAAGTAGAACTAGAAACACAGAGAACAAGTCCAATATAGAGAAGTTAGTCAGTGACAGCATAGTTTAGTTGTGAAGTAGATAGAACAAGAGCAGAACAAGTAGAACTAGAAACACAGAGAACAAGTCCAATATAGAGAAGTTAGTCAGTGACAGCATAGTTTAGGTGTGAAGTAGATAGAACAAGAGCAGAACAAGTAGAACTAGAAACACAGAGAACAAGTCCAATATAGAGAAGTCAGACAGTGACAGCATAGTTTAGTTGTAAAGTGTTCCATGTCACATAAATCTTGTGCTCCAGAGAAAAGATAATAAGTAGGTCAAATATAATCAAAGTGTGACGTAAGACAGTTGTGAATGTAAGAGAGTTATATCTATCACAGAAAATAAGTACTAGGGGACACACTCAATAAACAACGGCGGTAGCCTCTGAGTTCGTTTCAAATAAAGAACATGATTGATAATTGAAGTACTACTATTAATCACCACGTGCTAAGAGAATGATTCAATGAACTTGAATGAACATGTTTGCATAGTTTGTGATTGTTGAATGTGTCAAGACTTTGTTCAAACATTTTGCTGTTTTATAGATGTGATCTGTGTCTGAACAAAACAAAGTATTATGAAAAGCTACAGATAATAAACGAATATTTATTCTTTTAAATCATCATTACTTGGCTCATCGAGTTGGTGAAGATTTGTTGACCAGACAGAGTACTAGGCACCGAAGATATAAATAAGATGGATTTTAATATGATGCCCACATATTTACAATAACAACAACAATAATGACGTGATAAGATATTCACCCTATTTTATAAATATTTCTCTTTATCACGAATACTTATAATTATACTCTCTCTCTCTCTCTATCGCTGTCTCTATCGACACTCTCACCTATTCAATAATTGGGATGATGTCATCACGTTATGGGTGTCGTCAGCTCTTCTCACTTCACACAAGTGTTGTGTCTCACTTCACACAAGTGTTGTGTCTCATTTCATACAAGTGTTGTGTCTCACTTCACACAAGTGTTGTGTCTCATTTCACACAAGTGTTGTGTCTCACTTCACACAAGTGTTGTGTCTTACTTAACACAAGTGTTGTGTCTCACTTCACACAAGTGTTGTGTCTCATTTCACACAAGTGTTGTGTCTCACTTCACACAAGTGTTGTGTCTCACTTCACACAAGTGTTGTTCTCACTTCACACAAGTGTTGTATCTCACTTAACACAAGTGTTGTGTCTCACTTCACACAAGTGTTGTGTCTCACTTAACACAAGTGTTGTGTCTCATTTCACACAAGTGCTGTTCTCACTTCACACAAGTGTTGTATCTTACTTAACACAAGTGTTGTGTCTCACTTCACACAAGTGTTGTGTCTCATTTCACACAAGTGTTGTGTCTCACTTCACACAAGTGTTGTGTCTCACTTCACACAAGTGTTGTGTCTCACTTCACACAAGTGTTGTATCTTACTTAACACAGGTGTTGTGTCTCACTTCACACAAGTGTTGTTCTCACTTCACACAAGTGTTGTATCTTACTTAACACAAGTGTTGTATCTTACTTAATACAGGTGATGTGTCTCTCCTCAAACACTTGATTCTATCCCCACCTCTTTTAACTGCAGTATCTCACTTCAGACAAGTGTTGTATCTCACATCAAGGATGTGATTCTACCTCCACCTCACATTAGTGCTGTATCTCACCTCAAACAGGTGCTTCTACCCACACCTCACACTAGTGCTGTATCTCACCTCAAACAGGTGTTTCTACCCACACCTCACACTAGTGCTGTATCTCACCTCAAACAGGTGCTTCTACCCACACCTCACACTAGTGCTGTATCTCACCTCAAACAGATGCTTCTACTCATCAGTCACACTAATGCTGTATCTCACCTCAAACAGGCATGCTACCCGCATGCTTTAAGTCATCTTTTCCACAAGCCTCACCACTGTAAATTCAAGAACAATGGAGTGGAAAAAAATGTAAGAATGAGACAGTACGACACAGAGAGAGAGAGAGAGAGAGAGAGAGAGAGAGAGAGAGAGAGAGAGAAAGAGAGAGAAACAAAGAACGAAAGAAAGAAAGAGAGAATAAATAAAAGATATAGAACGAATGGGAGAGAAATTAAAAGAGAGAACACCGGATGTTAATAAAGAAGGGTTTCAAAATGTAAAGTAATTGAGAAAACCAGAGAGAGACAGAGATAAAGAGAGAGGAGGAAAAAGCAAAATTAGGAGTAAAGGAGAAAGAAGAATACATCGCAAGATGTAGAGGGAGAAAAAGTTAGAAAAGAAAGAGAGAGAGAGAGAGAGAGAGAGAGAGAGAGAGAGAGAGAGAAAGCAGAATCTGTGACAAAGAAAGGTCATCTCAATTACTTAAGAAAAGTATGAGGAGTTAAAAGTTCAATGCCAACATGGCGTTTTCCTCCATCTTTGTAAGGCCGGAAGCTTTCTCGTTCTCTCCTTCCTTCTCTCTCTCTCTCTCTCTCTCTCTCTCTCTCTAACGCACAGACACATAATTTGCTCTCTGCCCGTCATTCTGGCACTCACCGGGAAAACAATTTTATTGATTGAAAAAGTGTTGAAGTTTGTTATCAATACGGGACGAGAAAACGTCAAAGGCTGAACGACAGTTTCTGTCGGACATAAACAAAACAAATTGCACATTTCCACATTCTTGTGTATGCACTCTCATTGATCCACAGAAACAGATAAAACATGGCCTATATATCTTCTTCTTCCATGGGAGTTGCGAGAACAAACAGACGTTTCAGTTTATCCCAAATTGGATTTGTTTCCAAGAAATCGCCCAATGCATAATTTTTAGAATCCTACCGTAGGGATAAATTATGGCTGCCTTCCAGAATCTATCTGATGTGTTCGTAGGTGCGGGTTTGGTTCAAGTTTATGCTTTTTATTATATTTCTATGCTTTTATCTCTAGTTTGTTGAGTGTTTTCCCCAGTGCTAATTCAATCTGTGTGTCCATTTATTTATTTTCACTTTATGTTTGACTGGTCGTGTCTGAATTTTTATTGTTTATTCATTTTTAGTCATATAATCTGAATGTAAACGAGTGTGTTGAGAGTTCACGATTTGCAAATGTATGTTTGAAGAAATTGGGAATGGTGCAGAAAACGAGGATTGAAAAAAACAAACAGTTGACCTCTACAGACTTCCTCCTTTATATGTTACTCATATTATCTTTAATTCTACAAATTATTGCCATGCAATTTTCCTAGAATATATCTTTGTACAGTTTAGGTTTTATTCCTTTGCTTGCTATCAAGCGTTGGTATGTTTTCAAGAATAACTTATTTCTTTGCATTCAATTTATGTAAAAACTACTGTGTTTTTGTTGTGTTTCTCTCACGCTTTACCTCCTTGCTTTAATTTCACTTTATATTCTAGTTTCAGGTGTAGAGATTTATTAGGGAAAGAGAGAAAATAGTGTAGATATTTATGAGAGAGAGAAAGAGAGTGTGTGAGAGAGATAGTGTGTGGTGAGAGAGTGTGTGTGTGTTTGTGAGAGAGTGTGTGTGTGTGAGAGAGTGTGTATGTGAGTGTGTGAGAGAAAGTGAGGGAGAGAGAGTGTGAGAGTGTGTGTGAGATAGTGTGTATGTAAGAGAGTGTATGTGTGAGATAGAGTGTGTATGTGAGAGAGAATAGTGTGAGCGAGAAAGATAGAATATCAGGTATAAAGTTTTTGTCGGAGAGTGCAATAAGATATATAATACAGACGTTTATCAGAGACAGACGTTTATCAGAGACAGACGTTTATCAGAGACAGGCGTTTATCAGAGACAGATGCAGAGAATACATCAGAAATGACTATTACGTCTGCTAGCAACTCTCCTCTCACGACTCCTTCTCAGCTCCATGCCCTACAAGGACTGGCTACCTCCTCCATCAATTTACTGCCTCCTCTGAGGCTGATTTTTATTTTAATGTTTCCTCGTTACCCAAATATGTCCTGATGACTTATCGGCCTCTCAAAACATCCCTACTTAATGTTCTTTATATTTCTCTCATGTTGATATGAAGATATTCATGAAGCCTCTACACATACATCTCTCTAGCACCACAAGTTGTAGACTTGGCAAGTTTTTGTGAAATAAAAATGTCATTTATCACAGGAACCGTCGCCACAGCTATTGCAGACATGTCGATATGAATGACTACTACGGACAACTCGCTGAATGGCAAAAGAATTACGTCTGTCCACAAATAGTTGATATATTTATCCAGACGCAATAAATCGTCGTTATGTAAGGGCATCGCCATATACTCTTTGACTTTAGCTATTTAAGCATCAACTGCTGACCAATAGAGACATATAACTGAGGATCTGAAGAGAAATTCTTGTCTTCGACACTTTATTGTTACTGGTAGTTTATTCTTAGTTGTGATATACATTTACATCGTTTCTTACTTTCATTCTTAGTTCTCCATAAATCAATTTAGGTGCCTCGTTGATATTACATTGTGTACATAGTGGTTTTAATGTTTCAACAAAGTTTTAACTGTAAATGTAAATAATACAATTATAAATACTCAGATATATCATCATCATCATTATCATCATCATCAAGTACCGGGCCTGCTGGCATAGGGTGATCATGTCTCTCCACAACTTTCGATCTCGACGGTTATTTATCATTTCTGTTGTTGACCTTCTGCCAAGCGATTCTCTTAAGCTGTCTGGTATCTTTTCTCTTTGCTTCCCTCTATTCTTCGTCCCTAGATTTTTCCAGTTGTTACAATATATTCCAGCGGTTCCCTTCCCATTACATGGCCAAAAATGATGATTGTTTCTTCCTAATATTGGAAGTTAGCTCTCTTTTTTATTTGGCCTCTTTTAGAAAGTTTTCATTACTCTTCTCAGCTGTCCATGATGTTCTCAACATTCTTATGTAAAACCACACTTCTACAGCCTCCATTGATTTTCTTGTCTGTTGTCCTATTGTCCATGATTCACATCCATATGTTAAGACTGCCTCTACAAAACATTTATCAGATAATATATCTACTTATTTGTCCAATGATGTTATTATCATTGAAGTTTCTGGATTTGCTTCCTCAGCCGTGCTTCTTGTTCAGGGTACTCTCTTCCATATTGTTTAATATGACAAACAAGAAAACTAGTTCTTTCAAAACGTCATGCGTAGAACGTAAGGACCATGTGGCCTGCAAAATGAAATAAAGTCTAAGTTAGAAGAAGAAAGACGCAAGAGAAAAGAGGCAGCTCTTTGGCATAGAACTGCTTTGTTCTTTCTACAACCGGATCTTCTGTTGTATTATTTTGTTAAATCAGCCAAGAGAGAAGCTGTTCAGTGAAGCAACCCCGAACAGTAACTATTGAGGACCGACGTCTGCCAGCTACCAAACATCTGTGACGATGTAAAAGGCCATATATAAATATGTTTTTGTTTTGTTTACAGACGGGCTGTGGTGAATGCAAAGTTCTACGAAGGACATGCGACTTGATGATGATGATGACATAATATCCTTTTGTCTATAATAAAAATAATAAAAATAAAATAAAAGCCACAAGAAAGTTTAAATTAAGATAACAATAATGAAGAGTCAAACTAAGTCAGCCTCTTATGCTCTTTTTCCTACAATTTCGTGGCACAAAAGACGGCATCAATCACATGAACATTGCTTTAAAGCTGCCAAGATGGCAACATAATCATGTACATATTTATTGGTGCGGTGCTCCTGAAAGCACCCGTAGCGTATGCTACTTCTGCTACTACGTTCACCCAGCTCTGTATCTATCCCAATTACACTCTGTAATACTCGCTCTATCTGTCTCGCTTTCCTCTTTCACTTCTCTCGACATTTATGGGAATGCTAATCGAAATCTTAATCTGGCGGTACTCTCTAGAAATAATCGGTGTCAAAAGGTACCAGCCAACGACGTGAGAACTATATTATTGTACACGGTGATTATATCTGCTGATATAGAGGACCTAGTATTGCTCTTCATACTAGGACTGACAAGTTCCAATTGTTACAACAGAACCTTGGAATCAATAAGTCTATTCTATTCAGTTCAGCACATGAAATCAGTTTCATTGCAGTCGAGGCATTCCCATATCCGTTCCACCGCCATCCCAGCATTTCTCGAAGCGTACATAGACTGATTGTTCTTGTAAGGTGTTGACTACAGACACATCTACTTCTCACACTAAGCTCCACAGATCCACCAGACCACTTTCCCACTTTTATACTCCACCTTCTCTCAATCCTTGTCATACCCATTCCCACCCCCTTCTCTTATCATTTTAGATCTGGATATCAACCGGGCCTAGAATCAAACGTTTCATGCCGATCAGGTGGTGCTAACTTCATCCCAACTCTTTATTTATTATCCCATCTTTCTCTCCTCATCTGATCATCCGGCCTCTCTTACTTAATCCTCCCCTTACTCCTTTCTCCCCTGCCTCTCCCCACACTCTCTCTCTCCATCAATGTTAGATACATTATTTAGAAAATTATAATCAATTTTATTCGAAAAAAAACTTGTGTTCCCCTCAAATATGAGTTTTCATCAAACTTTTATGAAACGATATTTAGTTCCTAGACTCTAGGGACTTCCTCAGAGGCAATAAGCTGGCGAACGGAAAACAAATAGGAGCTACATTTCAAGCTACCAAATATCAACAATATCACACTGGGACTGTACACAATTCTACCAAATATCAACAATATCACACTGGGACTGTACACAATTCTACCAAATATCAACAATATCACACTGGGACTGTACACAATTCTAATAAAATAATAATAATAGGAGTTACATTTCAAGCTACCAAATATCAACAATATCACACTGGGACTGTACACAATTCTAATAAAATAATAATAATAGGAGTTACATTTCAAGCTACCAAATATCAACAATATCACACTGGGACTGTACACAATTCTAATAAAATAATAATAATAGGAGTTACATTTCAAGCTACCAAATATCAACAATATCACACTGGGACTGTACACAATTCTAATACAATAATAATAATAGGAGTTACATTTCAAGCTACCGAATATCAACAATATCACACTGGGACTGTACACAATTCTAATAAAATAATAATAATAGGAGTTACATTTCAAGCTACCGAATATCAACAATATCACACTGGGACTGTACACAATTCTAATAAAATAATAATAATAGGAGTTACATTTCAAGCTACCAAATATCAACAATATCACACTGGGACTGTACACAATTCTAATAAAATAATAATAATAGGAGTTACATTTCAAGCTACCGAATATCAACAATATCACACTGGGACTGTACACAATTCTAATAAAATAATAATAATAGGAGTTACATTTCAAGCTACCAAATATCAACAATATCACACTGGGACTGTACACAATTCTAATAAAATAATGTAACACCCCCCGAAATAAACACCATAATTTCGTAAACTCTACAAAAGTGCAAGTTTGTATCCAGGGTTGACTGAACGAGGCAGTAAAGAGGGTGAGTTCTACGAGATCAGCAAGTCAACCGGAGCGTGCTTCAAGCTGATTTTTTTTCTCTTTATAGTTAACTTACCAGCTGCAGTGTAACTCAGGGTTGATTTTTCAGGGTTGATTTTTCACAAAAGGATGATTTTACAAGAGACCAAAATAGCAGTTAGTTGCCCCTGTTTCACGGAAAGCAAATTGTTGCCATATACTATAGCGTCTGGTATTTCTCTCTCGTACTCTATTTCTCATACTCTATTTCTCATACTCTACTTCTCATACTCTATTTCTCATACTCTATTTCTCATACTCTACTTCTCATACTCTATTTCTCATACTCTATTTCAATAAAGACCTGGTATGAATATTACAATCTGGATATAAAGCAGACATGCTGACACCAATATCCTTAAATACAGTTATATTTTATTTTTGTCCTTCTCGATTAAATCGTTGATAGTGCCTAAGAGTCTGTGAAAGTGAAATGTTCTCTCAGTATCTCCTTTGCACTGTTCACTTTGCCCCACCTGCTTCTTCAACGAAACCATTACAGTTATAGTTGTTCAAATGTGTGTAGTTGTTTAAATGTCTGTAGTTGTTCAAATGTTTGTAGTTGTTTAAATGTCTGTAGTTGTTCAAATGTGTGTAGTTGTTTAAATGTCTGTACTTGTTCAAATGTTTGTAGTTGTTTAAATGTGTGTAGTTGTTTAAATGTTTGTAGTTGTTTAAATGTTTGTAGTTGTTCAAATGTTTGTAGCAGTTCAAATGTTTGTAGTTGTTCAAATGTTTGTAATTGTTTACATTTTTGTAGTTGCTCAAATGTTTGTAGTTGCTCAAATGTTTGTATTTGCTTAAATATCTTTCCAGTTGCACACATGTTTATAGTTGCTCAAATGTTTGTAGTTGCACACATGTTTGTAGTTGTTCAACTGTTTGTAGTTGTTCAAAAGTTTATAGTTATTCAAATAGTTATAGTTCTTCAAATGTTTGTAGTTCTTGAAATGTTTGTATTTGTTCAAATGTTTGTAGCTAATTCAAATATTAACAGTTGCTAAAATGTTTGTAGTTGCTCAAATGTTTGTAGTTGCTCAAATGATTACAGTTATTTTAAATGTTTGTAGTTGTTCAAATGTTTACAGTTAGTTAAATGTTTGTAGTTGTTCAAATGTTTGTTGTTGCTGAATTGTTTGTAGTTGCTCAAATGTTTGTAGTTGCTCAAATATTTGTTGTTGCTGAAATGTTTATAGTTGTTTAAATGTTTGTAGTTGCTCAAATGTTTGTAGTTGCTAAAATGTTTGTAGTTGCTCAAATGTTTGTTGTTGCTGAAATGTTTGTAGGTGTTTAAATGTTTGTAGTTGCTCAAATGTTTGTAGTTGCTCCAATGTTTGTTGTTGCTGAAATGTTTGTAGTTGTTTAAATGTTTGTAGTTGCTCAAATGTTTGTAGTTGTTCAAATGTTTGCAGTTGCTCAAATGTTTGTTATCCACCATAAATCATTTGTCCCCGTGTAACCGTGGTCCCCATGAATTTGTAATTAACCTGCAGGACTGCA
Organism: Megaustenia siamemsis; assembly: GCA_032433765.1. NCBI lineage: Eukaryota > Metazoa > Mollusca > Gastropoda > Stylommatophora > Ariophantidae > Megaustenia > Megaustenia siamemsis. The sequence goes on along the minus strand of JAVIAB010000051.1, from coordinate 153,167,006 downwards.
TGACCTAGAGGTGATACGTCCGCCTCTGTACCGGAAGTTCAAGAACAACGCGCTAACTCTGTATAAAAAATGTACAATTACAAAGTCGAATTTTTTCCGAAAAAAAGTTGGACGAATTCTGGGTTGACGAGTAGAGAGGCATAAAAATACCAAAGATCAACGGAATGAAAAAAGTAAAATTAATGAAAGGAACAAGAATGATGATTTCATCAACCACTCCGCTTATTTACCATTCCCAAAAGACAGGAAATGTCCTGGTTCGAATCTCTCCACAGATGGTCAGAATGTTTCACTTCAAATCTGCAGATTTCTCGAGGCTTGATCCTCCTCACTTGAGATTCTGAATAGGAGGTCCAGCCTTCTTGTATAACTGCGAAAAAAGGTACACACGCGCACGTTAAAGAAAACAGAATGTACTTACGCGCACGTTAAAGAAAACAGAGTATACTTACGCGCACGTTAAAGAAAACAGAGTGTACTTACACGCACGTTAAAGAAAACAGAGTGTACTTACGTGCACGTTAAAGAAAACAGAGTGTACTTACGTGCACGTTAAAGAAAACAGAGTGTACTTACGTGCACGTTAAAGAACCCTTGATAGTTACAAGCTATAACAGTACAACATCAGACACCTTCTTGTCCAGAGGTTGGTAATGTTCTACTTACTCCTAACCTATTCCTCCCATGATGAACATTACTCACATCCCTCTTGCTGCCCTCTGTCCAGTTCTTGTAGTTCTTTTCTTGTTAGTACTTTATTAGAGAAAAAAATAAATAAGAAAAACGACCAAAGCGACCAAGAAAATCAACAAAACAAAATTCTCCGACGTCATCTAAATAGAGAAAAAGCTAAATTTCTGTATCTGTGTGTGAGTCTGGATATATCTAAAATGTTTGTGGGAATTCTGGGACAATGCATGGATACCGAGTTGAATTTTATTCTAAAGAAAGTTGGACGAATTCTGAGTTGACGTAAAAATAACAAGGTTCGATGAAATGAATGAAAAAAGTAAGATTAATAAAAGGAATTAGAATAATATTTTTCTACAACCACTTCACTGCTTTACTCTACTCCATGGTTCATCAGGACTAACGTCCAGATCCACTGTCAAAGAACTTCCACTTTCATGTTTTTGTGTCCTTCACTCGTTCCTCAGAGATGAATAAAAGACAAATATAGACTTATTGAATTACCAAACATTGATACTTGCAGACGAGGGGCTCACACTTTCAAGTACCTGATCTGTTGATCCTATCAGGATTACCCGACATTGTCTTCTTGAAGCAGTACTACAACCTTGACCTTCGTGCCCACACGTACTACCACAACGTCCGCAAACACAGGTACACGGCTCAGTTCAAACATCTTTGTCGCTTCCAGGAAACCCAGAAGATGAGACTGTGTCAACACTCTGTCATCGTCTCCTTTGATGAATGTTTAAATGAAGCCCATTTTCTACGATTTTCTCTCAACGAGTGGAGTACACAGTTCATGAAATTCTACGAGTAGCAGGCGAAAATAACGGATCATAACTCTCGCTGAAATCAGCTTTCATAGCTACATTTAGTGGTGTCAATAATACCATTAAGATATACTATGCTTTGTTATTTTATTTTATGTTGGAATCATTGTCACTGCACCCCGGACGAACCCATAGGTACTCCGTTTTCCCTCGAGAAAATTCCTAAGAGAACACTGACCCACTTGCACAAACTCCGTTGAAACGGCTCGGGATCCGTTGGTGAGGGTAGATTTTGGTGACAATTTTGCCAAGGAGGCAGAATTTATTGGTCTACTATTTTAGATTTATATTTGTCAATGGTTCTTAACGTGCGCGAGTGCACACATGGTCTTCTGTATTTTACTGTCATCCGAGATATCACTATACCGATACCTTGGATATCACTATACCGATACCTTGGATATCACTATACCGATACCTTGGATATCACTATACCGATACCTTGGATATCACTATACCGATACCTTGGATATCACTATACCGTTACCTTGGATATCACTACTTAGAGTCCAGAGGAGGTAACGACACGAAAAAAATCCATCCTGTATTTCGTGGAAAATAGGGGCCATTCTGTTCATTAAGTTATGGATAGTGAGATCATAAGTTGCTCTAGTGGCAGAGCTATGTTTAACACCAGCAGTGGTAGAGCTGTGGTTAGTGGCAGCAGTGGTAGAGCTGTGGTTAGTGGCAGCAGTGGTAAAGCTGTGGTTAGTGGCAGCAGTGGTAGAGCTGTGGTTAGTGGCAGCAGTGGTAGAGCTATGTTTAATAGCAGCAGTAGTAGAGCTGTGGTTAATGGCAGCAGTGGTAGAGTTGTGGTTAGTGGCAGCAGTGGTAGAGCCGTGGTTAGTGGCAGTAGTGGTAGAGTTGTGGTTAGTGGCAGCAGTGGTAGAGCTATGTTTAATAGCAGCAGTAGTAGAGCTGTGGTTAGTGGCAGCAGTGGTAGAGCTGTGGTTAGTGGCAGCAGTTATAGAGCTGTGGTTAATGGCAGCAGTGGTAGAGCCGTGGTTAGTGGCAGCAGTGATAGAACTGTGATTAGCGCCAGCAGTGGTAGAGCTGTGTTTAATAACAGCAGTGGTAGAACTGTGTTTAATAGCATTGGTAGAGCTGTGTTTAATAGCAGCAGTGGTAGAGCTGTGTTTAATAGCAGCAGTGGTAGAACTGTGTTTAATAGCAGTAGTGGTAGAGCTGTGTTTAATAGCAGCAGTGGTAGAGCTGTGTTTAATAGCAGCAGTGGTAGAGCCGTGTTTAATAGCAGCAGTGGTAGAGCCGTGTTTAATAGCAGTGGTAGAGCTGTGTTTAATAGCAGTGGTAGAGCTGTGTTTAATAGCAGCAGTGGTAGAGCTGTGTTTAATAGCAGCAGTGGTAGAACTGTGTTTAATATCAGTGGTAGAGCTGTGTTTAATAGCAGCAGTGGTAGAGCTGTGTTTAATAGCAGCAGTGGTAGAGCCGTGTTTAATAGCAGCAGTGGTAGAGCCGTGGCTAGTGGTAGTATTGGTGGAGCCGTGATTAGTGGCAGCGGTGGTAGAGCTGTGGTTAGTGGCAGCAGTGGTAGAGCTGTGTTTAATAGCAGCAGTGGGAGAGCTGTGTTTCATAGCAGTGGTAGAGTTGTGTTTAATAGCAGCAGTGGTAGAGTTGTGTTTAATAGCAGCAGTGGTAGAGTTGTGTTTAATAGCAGCAGTGGTAGAGCCGTGTTTAATAGCAGCAGTGGTAGAGCCGTGTTTAATAGCAGTGGTAGAGCTGTGTTTAATAGCAGTGGTAGAGCTGTGTTTAATAGCAGCAGTGGTAGAGCTGTGTTTAATAGCAGCAGTGGTAGAACTGTGTTTAATATCAGTGGTAGAGCTGTGTTTAATAGCAGCAGTGGTAGAGCTGTGTTTAATAGCAGCAGTGGTAGAGCCGTGTTTAATAGCAGCAGTGGTAGAGCCGTGGCTAGTGGTAGTATTGGTGGAGCCGTGATTAGTGGCAGCGGTGGAAGAGCTGTGGTTAGTGGCTGCAGTGGTTGAGTCGTGGTTAGTGCCAGCAATAGTAGAACTCTGGTTAGTGGACTGGGCAGACTAGATCAAGAAGTCAATTTTCCCAATTGCCGATATTTAGAATCACCCAGTTTTAATGGAGACTCGATTTGTTTCTGAAAAATAAAAAACCAGGCTGCACTGACGTGATGCTGACCAGATGATCAAATAACGTGTTAAAGGTTAACAAAAAGTGACCACAAAAACCAGATCTCCAGCACACTTCTGTCTGTGACGAGTGTTTTTATGCTCTCCCATCTTTATATGGCCCCTTCTCCCTTATTTCTATGGCCCCTTTTTCCTTCTTTATATGGCCCCGTTCTCCCTTCTTTATATGGCCCCCTTCTCCCTTCTTTATATGGCCCCGTTCTCCCTTCTTTATATGGCCCCGTTCTCCCTTCTTTATATGGCCCCCTTCTCCCTTCTTTATATGGTCCCCTTCTCCCTTCTTTATATGGTCCCCTTCTCCCTTCTTTATATGGTCCCCTTCTCCCTTCTTTATATGGCCCCCTTCTCCCTTCTTTATATGGTCCCCTTCTCCCTTCTTTATATGGTCCCCTTCTCCCTTCTTTATATGGTCCCCTTCTCCCTTCTTTATATGGCCCCCTTCTCCCTTCTTTATATGGCCCCCATCTCCCTTCTTTATATGGCACCCTTCTCCCTTCTCTATATGGTCCCCTTCTCCCTTCTTTATATGGTCCCCTTCTCCCTTCTTTATATGGCCCCCTTCTCCCTTCTTATATGGTCCCCTTCTCCCTTCTTTATATGGTCCCCTTCTCCTTCTTTATATGGTCCCCTTCTCCCTTCTTTATATGGTCCCCTTTCTCCCTTCTTTATATGGCCCCCTTCTCCCATCTTTATATGGCCCCCTTCTCCCTTCTTTATATGGTCCCCTTCTCCCTTCTTTATATGGTCCCCTTCTCCCATCTTTATATGGTCCCGTTCTCCCTTCTTTATATGGTCCCCTTCTCCCTTCTTTATATGGTCCCCTTCTCCTTCTTTATATGGCCCCCTTCTCCCTTCTTTATATGGCCCCTTCTCCCTTCTTTATATGGTCCCCTTCTCCCTTCTTTATATGGTCCCCTTCTCCCTTCTTTATATGGTCCCCTTCTCCCTTCTTTATATGGTCCCCTTATCCCTTTTTTATATGGTCCCCTTCTCCTTCTTTATATGGCCCCCTTCTCCCATCTTTATATGGCCCCCTTCTCCCTTCTTTATATGGCCCCTTCTCCCTTCTTTATATGGTCCCCTTCTCCCTTCTTTATATGGTCCCCTTCTCCCTTCTTTATATGGTTCCCTTCTCCCTTCTTTATATGGTCCCCTTCTCCCTTCTTTATATGGTCCCCTTATCCCTTTTTTATATGGTCCCCTTCTCCCTTCTTTATATGGTCCCCTTCTCCCATCTTTATATGGCCCCTTCTCCCATCTTTATATGGCCCCTTATCCCTTCTTTATATGGCTCCCTTCTCCCTTCTTTATATGGCCCCCTTCTCCCTTCCTTATATGGTCCCCTTCTCCCATCTTTATTGGCCCCTTCTCCCATCTTTATATGGTCCCCTTCTCCCATCTTTATATGGTCCACTTCTCCCTTCCTTATATGGACCCTTCTCCCTTCTTTATATGACCCCCTTCTCCTTCTTTATATGACCCCTTCTCCCTTCTTTATATGGTCCCCTTCTCCCTTCTTATATGGCCCCCTTCTTCCTTCTTTATATGGCTCCCTTTCTCCCTTCTTTATATGGTCACCTTATCTCTTCTTTATATGGTCCCCTTCTCCCTTCTATATGGTCCCCTTCTCCCTTCTTTATATGGCCCCTTCACCCTTCTTTATATGGCCCCGTTCTCCCATCTTTATATGGCCCCCTTCTCCCATCATTATATGGCCCCGTTCTCCCTTCTTTATATGACCCCCTTCTCCCTTCTTTATATGGCCCCGTTCTCCCATCTTTATATGGCCCCCTTCTCCCATCTTTATATTGTCCCCTTCTCCCATCTTTATATGGCCCCCTTCTCCCATCTTTATATGGCCCCGTTCTCCCTTCTTTATATGGCCCCCTTCTCCCTTCTTTATATGGCCCCTTCATCCTTCTTTATATGGCCCCCTTCTCTCTTCTTTATATGGCCCCTTCTCCCTTCTTTATATGGCCCCTTCTCCCTTCTTTATATGGCTCCCTTCTCCCATCTTTATATGGTCCCCTTCTCCCTTCTTTATATGGTCCATTTCTCCCATCTTTATATGGCCCCCTTCTCCCTTCTTTATATGGCCCGTTCTCCCATCTTTATATGGCCCCCTTCTCCCATCATTATATGGCCCCGTTCTCCCTTCTTTATATGACCCCCTCTCCCTTCTTTATATGGCCCCGTTCTCCCATCTTTATATGGCCCCCTTCTCCCATCTTTATATTGCCCCCTTCTCCCATCTTTATATGGCCCCCTTCTCCCATCTTTATATGGCCCCGTTCTCCCTTATTTATATGGCCCCCTTCTCCCTTCTTTATATGGCCCCTTCATCCTTCTTTATATGGCCCCCTTCTCTCTTCTTTATATGGCCCCTTCTCCTTCTTTATATGGCCCCTTCTCCCTTCTTTATATGGCTCCCTTCTCCCTTCTTTATATGGCCCCGTTCTCCCTTCTTTATATGGCCCCCTTCTCCCTTCTTTATATGGTCCCCTTCTCCCTTCTTTATATGGTGCCCTTCTCCCTTCTTTATATGGCCCCCTTCTCCCATCTTTATATGGCCCCGTTCTCCCATCTTTATATGGCCCCATTCTCCCATCTTTGTATGGCCCCTTCTCCCTTCTTTATATGGTCCCCTTCTCCCTTCTTTATATGACCCCCTTCTCCCATCTTTATATGGCCCCCTTCTCCCATCTTTATATGGTCCCCTTCTCCCTTCTTTATATGGCCCCCTTCTCCCATCTTTATATGGCCCCGTTCTCCCATCTTTATATGGTCCCCTTCTCCCTTCTTTATATGGTCCCCTTCTCCCATCTTTATGTGGCCCCGTTCTCCCATCTTTATATGGCCCCGTTCTCCCATCTATATATGGCCCCCTTCTCCCTTCTTTATATGGTCCCCTTCTCCCTTCTTTATATGGTCCCCTTCTCCCTTCTTTATATGGCCCCCTTCTCCCATCTTTATATGGCCCCCTTCTCCCATCTTTATATGGTCCCCTTCTCCCTTCTTTATATGGTCCCGTTCTCCCATCTTTATATGGTCCCCTTCTCCCTTCTTTATATGGTCCCCTTCTCCCTTCTTTATATGGTCCCCTTCTCCCATCTTTATGTGGCCCCGTTCTCCCTTCTTTATATGGCCCCATTCTCCCATCTTTATATGGCCCCTTCTCCCTTCTTTATATGGTCCCCTTTTCCCTTCTCTATATGGCCCCCTTCTCCCATCTTTATATGGCCCCTTCTCCCTTCTTTATATGGCCCCCTTCTCCCTTCTTTATATGGCCCCGTTCTCCCATCTTCATATGGCCCCCTTCTCCCATCTTTATATGGCCCCCTTCTCCCTTCTTTATATGGTCCCCTTATCCCTTCTTTATATGGCCCCCTTCTCCCTTCTTTATATGGCCCCTTCTCCCTTCTTTATATGGTCCCCTTCTCCCTTCTTTATATGGTCCCCTTCTCCCTTCTTTATATGGTCCTCTTCTCCCTTCTTTATATGTTCCCCTTCTCCCTTCTTTATATGGCCCCCTTCTCCCTTCTTTATATGGCCCCCTTCTCCCTTCTTTATATGGCCCCCTTCTCCCTTCTTTATATGGTCCCCTTCTCCCATCTTTATATGGTCCCCTTCTCCCTTCTTTATATGGCCCCGTTCTCCCTTCTTTATATGGCCCCATTCTCCCATCTTTATATGGCCCCCTTCTCCCATCTTTATATGGCCCCTTTATCCCTTCTTTATATGGCTCCCTTCTCCCTTCTTTATATGGCCCCCTTCTCCCTTCCTTATATGGTCCCCTTCTCCCATCTTTATTGGCCCCTTCTCCCATCTTTATATGGTCCCCTTCTCCCATCTTTATATGATCCACTTCTCCCTTCCTTATATGGTCCCCTTCTCCCTTCTTTATATGACCCCCTTCTCCCTTCTTTATATGACCCCTTCTCCCTACTTTATATGGTCCCCTTCTCCCTTCTTTATATGGCCCCCTTCTTCCTTCTTTATATGGCTCCCTTTCTCCCTTCTTTATATGGTCACCTTATCTCTTCTTTATATGGTCCCCTTCTCCTTCTATATGGTCCCCTTCTCCCTTCTTTATATGGTCCCTTCACCCTTCTTTATATGGCCCCGTTCTCCCATCTTTATATGGCCCCCTTCTCCCATCATTATATGGCCCCGTTCTCCCTTCTTTATATGACCCCCTTCTCCCTTCTTTATATGGCCCCGTTCTCCCTTCTTTATATGGCCCCCTTCTCCCTTCTTTATATGGCCCCTTCATCCTTCTTTATATGGCCCCCTTCTCTCTTCTTTATATGGCCCCCTTCTCCCTTTTTTATATGGCCCCTTCTCCCTTCTTTATATGGCTCCCTTCTCCCATCTTTATATGGTCCCCTTCTCCCTTCTTTATATGGTCCATTTCTCCCATCTTTATATGGCCCCCTTCTCCCTTCTTTATATGGCCCCGTTCTCCCATCTTTATATGGCCCTCTTCTCCCATCATTATATGGCCCCGTTCTCCCTTCTTTATATGACCCCCTTCTCCCTTCTTTATATGGCCCCGTTCTCCCATCTTTATATGGCCCCCTTCTCCCATCTTTATATTGCCCCCTTCTCCCATCTTTATATGGCCCCCTTCTCCCATCTTTATATGGCCCCGTTCTCCCTTATTTATATGGCCCCTTCTCCCTTCTTTATATGGCCCCTTCATCCTTCTTTATATGGCCCCCTTCTCTCTTCTTTATATGGCCCCTTCTCCCTTCTTTATATGGCACCTTCTCCCTTCTTATATGGCTCCCTTCTCCCTTCTTTATATGGCCCCCTTCTCCCTTCTTTATATGGCCCCCTTCTCCCTTCTTTATATGGCCCCCTTCTCCCTTCTTTATATGGCTCCCTTCTCCCTTCTTTATATGGCTCCCTTCTCCCTTCTTTATATGGCTCCCTTCTCCTTCTTTATATGGCCCCGTTCTCCCTTCTTTATATGGCCCCGTTCTCCCTTCTTTATATGGCCCCCTTCTCCCTTCTTTATATGGTCCCCTTCTCCCTTCTTTATATGGTGCCCTTCTCCCTTCTTTATATGGCCCCCTTCTCCCATCTTTATATGGCCCCGTTCTCCCATCTTTATATGGCCCCATTCTCCCATCTTTGTATGGCCCCCTTCTCCTTCTTTATATGGTCCCCTTCTCCTTCTTTATATGACCCCCTTCTCCCATCTTATATGGCCCCCTTCTCCCATCTTTATATGGTCCCCTTCTCCCTTCTTTATATGGCCCCCTTCTCCCATCTTTATATGGCCCCGTTCTCCCATCTTTATATGGTCCCCTTCTCCCTTCTTTATATGGTCCCTTCTCCCATCTTTATGTGGCCCCGTTCTCCCATCTTTATATGGCCCCGTTCTCCCATCTATATATGGCCCCCTTCTCCCTTCTTTATATGGTCCCCTTCTCCCTTCTTTATATGGTCCCCTTCTCCCTTCTTTATATGGCCCCCTTCTCCCATCTTTATAGGCCCCCTTCTCCCATCTTTATATGGTCCCCTTCTCCCTTCTTTATATGGCCCCCTTCTCCCATCTTATATGGTCCCGTTCTCCCATCTTTATATGGTCCCTTCTCCCTTCTTTATATGGTCCCCTTCTCCCTTCTTTATATGGTCCCCTCTCCCATCTTTATGTGGCCCCGTTCTCCCTTCTTTATATGGCCCCATTCTCCCATCTTTATATGGCCCCCTTCTCCCTTCTTTATATGGTCCCCTTTTCCCTTCTTTATATGGCCCCCTTCTCCCATCTTTATATGGCCCCTTCTCCTTTCTTTATATGGCCCCCTTCTCCCTTCTTTATATGGCCCCGTTCTCCCATCTTCATATGGCTTCCTTCTCCCATCTTTATATGGCCCCCTTCTCCCTTCTTTATATGGTCCCCTTATCCCTTCTTTATATGGCCCCCTTCTCCCTTCTTTATATGGCCCCTTCTCCCTTCTTTATATGGTCCCCTTCTCCCTTCTTTATATGGTCCCCTTCTCCCTTCTTTATATGGTCCTCTTCTCCCTTCTTTATATGTTCCCCTTCTCCCTTCTTTATATGGCCCCCTTCTCCTTTCTTTATATGGCCCCCTTCTCCCTTCTTTATATGGCCCCCTTCTCCCTTCTTTATATGGTCCCCTTCTCCCATCTTTATATGGTCCCCTTCTCCCTTCTTTATATGGCCCCGTTCTCCCTTCTTTATATGGCCCCATTCTCCCATCTTTATATGGCCCCCTTCTCCCTTCTTTATATGGCCCCTTCTCCCTTCTTTATATGGCCCCCTTCTCCAATCTTTATATGGCCCCTTCTCCCATCTTTATATGGCCCCCTTCTCCCATCTTTATATGGCCCCCTTCTCCCATCTTTATATGACCCCCTTCTCCCATCTTTATATGGTCCCCTACGGTAGATGTGTGTAGTAGTTTAAATAATTTCAAGTTAAACATCTTCATGCTTCTTCTGTCTACCATTATGCTGTATGAGACAGATGCCAATTTACGCACAATTAAAAGCTGTCCATTTCTCAAGATTACTGCATTACCTTAGAATTACACAGTCAGCTCTTTAACTATAGGCAATTTCCACAGCTGTCTATTTATTCTTGTGTTAATTATAAGCTTTAGATGTTCATGATACCATCGACAACATAGTTGTACACCGTTTGTGCACCGTGAGTTATGACATTTAATATTCATGTCTTGACAAGCTCAGCTGATGAAATCTGAAAGTTGGAAAGGGAAGCCTAATTTCACGAGTGAGAATGTTAAAACTTGAAATAGAAAATCAAATGGAGTAATGCTTAGAACAGATTTAAAGACAAGGAGAAAATTCCTTCAGGAAATTTCGTGGAAACTTCTGAAAAAAAATTAAGCAGAAAGATTTCCCAAAGTCTGAGAAAAGATTTCTAGAATTTAAATACAATTTGTTCACTTCCTTTTTATAATTCTTTGGCCACATCTTTTAGAAATTAATCTCTATTCTTTTAAAGTCCGTTCCTTAATTTAAGAAATATCCTTTTCCCTAATTTATTTAAGTCTCCACACCTTTTTACTTTATTGAACTTGTTCTTATGTGGTGTTAGGGACCATATCTTATATGATGTTAGGGGCATATCTTATGTGATGTTAGGGACCATATCTTATATGATGTTAGGTGCCATTATGTATGTGGTGTTAATGACCATATCTTATATGATGTTAGTGGCATATCTTATGCGGTGTTAGGGACCATATCTTATTTGATTTTAGGGGCATATCTTATGTGGTGTTAGGGACCATATCTTATGTGGTGTTAGGGACAATATCTTATGTGATGTTAGGGACCATATCTTATATGATGTTAGGGGTCATATCTTATGTGGTGTTAGGGCCATATCTTATATGATGTTAGGTGCCATAATTTATGTGGTGTTAGGGGCCATATCTTATGTGGTGTTAGGGCCATATCTTATGTGGTGTAAGGGACCATATCTTAATGGTGTAAGGACCATATCTTATGTGTTGTAAGGGATCATATCTTAACTGGTGTAAGAACCATATCTTATGTGGTGTAAGGACCATATCTTATGTGGTGATTGAGGCCATATTTCTCAATGATCAACGACAAATGTTGGAAGCAATGTCATCAGTATCACCTAAAACAATCTTACTGTCATGAAAAAAAAACCTCTGGTACCTATTTACAGATGATGTATGAACTCCTCAAAAGCACTGTCCGATTAATAAAAAAAGGATAGTCACATCTGCTAACTGAATCCGGACTCTTCTGTTCTATAGCGAGTGCACCAGCCAATTATCCACCAAGCCTCTAGTTGCAATTTTGGGCACATATTTTTTACGTGAACGTCGATACATTTTAAAACAGCGTGGTCTGCCTTACACCAAGCCAGTCTGCTATTTCAAAGTAAAGAGGCATTGCAAACATATCTCAGAAGCTGCCAAACCCTCAAGTCAAGAGACAAATTTTAGAAGCTGTCAAACCCTCAAAGTCAAGAGACAAATTTTAGAAGCTGTCAAACCCTCAAAGTCAAGAGACAAATTTTAGAAGCTGTCAACCCTCAAAGTCAAGAGACAAATTTTAGAAGCTGTCAAACCCTCAAAGTCAAGAGACAAATTTTAGAAGCTGTCAAACCCTCAAAGTCAAGAGACAAATTTTAGAAGATGTCAAACCTCAAAGTCAAGAGACAAATTTTAGAAGCTGTCAAACCCTCAAAGTCAAGAGACAAATTTTAGAAGCTGTCAAACCCTCAAAGTCAAGAGACAAATTTTAGAAGCTGTCAAACCCTCAAAGTCAAGAGACAAATTTTAGAAGCTGTCAAACCCTCAAAGTCAAGAGACAAATTTTAGAAGCTGTCAAACCCTCAAAGTCAAGAGACAAATTTTAGAAGATGTCAAACCCTCAAAGTCAAGAGACAAATTTTAGAAGCTGTCAAACCTCTAAGTCATGAGACAAATTTTAGAAGCTGTCAAACCCTCAAAGTCAAGAGACAAATTTTAGAAGCTGTCAAACCTCAAAGTCAAGAGACAAATTTTAGAAGCTGTCAAACCCTCAAAGTCAAGAGACAAATTTTAGAAGCTGTCAAACCTCAAAGTCAAGAGACAAATTTTAGAAGATGTCAAACCCTCAAAGTCAAGAGACAAATTTTAGAAGCTGTCAAACCCTCAAAGTCAAGAGACAAATTTTAGAAGCTGTCAAACCCTCAAAGTCAAGAGACAAATTTTAGAAGCTGTCAAACCTCAAAGTCAAGAGACAAATTTTAGAAGCTGTCAAACCCTCAAAGTCAAGAGACAAATTTTAGAAGCTGTCAAACCCTCAAGTCAAGAGACAAATTTTAGAAGATGTCAAACCCTCAAAGTCAAGAGACAAATTTTAGAAGCTGTCAAACCCTCTAAGTCATGAGACAAATTTTAGAAGCTGTCAAACCCTCAAAGTCAAGAGACAAATTTCAGAAGCTGTCAAACCCTCAAAGTCAAGAGACAGATATTAGAAGCTGTCAAACCCTTAAAGTCAAGAGACAAATTTCTGAATCTGCCTAAGACAAATTTCACAGCTACCTCCCCCCCCCCCCCCCAACCCACCCCAAGTAAAGAGACAGCGGAGACATATTTCAGAAGACGTTAGGCGCGAAAGCTGTGCCTTTTACAACAACATTTATCACTGTTCGAATTAAACCCTTACCGCCAATCTAGGGAGGCCAGCGCTCTCTCCAATTCTACAGCACTGCTTCAAAATACCAGGGAATATCTGTCCACATTTTTAGAAAGAACAAATGTAAAAAGAAATACAAAAACTGACATGGAACTGAACTGTAGAACGACGCGAAGTGGGCGCATTAAGAAGAATTAAAACGAAATAGTTGGACGGGTCGTCTTAATGCCAGCAAATTAGATCACCAGCAGAGAGATAAAAATAAATAAATAAACAACTTGAGCGTAGCCCTACCGCAGATTGTGTTAATGATATCTTGAAAAGACAGAGATTTTACCAGTTACATCCGTGTTAAGCAATGGAAAGAAATGTGGACATCAACACATGATTGAACATGTCAAATGACAAATAAAACCCACGATAATTTCACTTTTAATATCATCAAATGGTCCTTCCAACCATAAAACACTAAATTTGGATGTTTCGTTATTAGTTTTACTTACATATCCGTGTGTGTGTGTTTTTGTGTTTGTTCCTGCTGAAGGCCTATTGGGCCGAAACATCGTTCAATCTGTGTCGTCCACTAATCACGTAAAGCTTCTAACATACCATTAAATTTTTTTTTTAATTGTTCCTCATAAAACACTAACAACGTTTTTTTTTCACTTACAAGAATTGTTAATTTAACTGATTATTTCTTTTCAGCCATAACTTCCATTTCTTAATGTCTAAATACAGACACAAAAGAATACACGGCTCAATATGCAAGTAAATACATACGCAACTCGGCACACGGCTTTATGTGTAAATACAGACGCAACTCAGTAAACGTGGAAAGCGATATTGCACTTAATAACGGACAGGTGCGTCTATGGTGAATGTAATTAAAATTTAAGTTGTAGGTCAATATCATCAGACTGCGTTGGCTTAATAGTAAAAAAAATATTTCCAGGCTGTGTGGGTGACAGACACAAATACAAATATTTATAGTATTAACAGACACGTGGGCGGATAGACACGTAGGCCGGTAAAAGGGAGTGTCCAGCATATATAAGGCCACTCACTCTTAGACCCCATTAGACAGAAGACATCAGACTAACATTAGACATTAGAGAAATACCGAGAGAGAGAGAGAGAGAGAGAGGAGAGAGAGAGAGAGAGAGAGAAAGAGATAAGTACAGATTAACGATAACGAGCAATAATTAGGAGAGAACAATTTCTAAAGGCTACCACTTTGATTAATGAGAAGTTAATAATCAGCAGATCTAGTCAGTCCACAACGGGACTAGTGTTTAGACATCCATAAATGTGTTTTATGATTTACTGATTCCAGGATTATGTGAGCGCAGTGGTTAACCTGACCGCCCGGTACTTTCATTACAATATTACTGACCGTACATTATTATGTGATAATATAACTTGTGACTATAAAAATGTAATAATAAAACGTGAATATATATGTTTTTCATGTGATGGAACACCTCAAGAGTTTGTTTAACTGTCAAAAATAGATGTTATTGAAATGTGTTAATGAAAGACGAACGGCCTATATGAAGTAAAGTAAGTATGGCATACAAGAGATTATGTTATATTTAAAAGTTTAAATAAGATAAACCAGTCTTCGGTTCAACGGTGTAAAACAGCTATGTAATAAATATAATAAGCATGGATTCAACAAGCGTTAAGATCAAATAAAATGCTCTCTTTACAACTCGACACACGTCCTAATTTTTAAATACAGACACAACTCAACACACGGCTTAATGTGTAAATACAGACACAACTCAACACACGGCTTAATGTGTAAATACAGACACAACTCGACACACGGCGTAATATCTAAGTAAAAACAGACACAACTCGACACACGGCTTAATGTATAAATACAGACACAACTCAACACACGGCTTTATATGTGTAAATACAGACACAACTCGACTCAAGCCTTAATAAGTAAATACATACACAATTCGAAACACGGCTTTATATGTAAATACAGATATAATGGGATACACAACTTAATGTTTAAGTAAATACAAACACAGCTAGAGACGGCCTGAAAAGAAAGGAAATAACAGATCAACCTGAACATTGTCAGTAAAGATAATAAGCCACAAACTGTTAAGATGCTACACTCATCGAATTACACGCACATTACCCGTTAAACACAGGGGCATTACTTGGGGCATTACTTGGAGCACTTTTTCAACCTGGAAATATAGACTCTGTTTGGAACATGTTTTCAAATATTATGAAGAAAAAGACATGCCGTCACGTAAGGACAAACAAAACTATACGTGACAATAATTTTTATGTGTGACCACAATAATAGTTCCAAAATTCAGCTATTGGTTAATATTTGGAGCTTTCATTGACGCTTATCCATACGGACGTTTCTAATTAGCTTGTGTCATGACCGTGAGATTCATCTTGTTGAAGCTGGAAATAAAACGAAACATCTACATGGAAAATAGCAACACAAAAATAAAGACAATTTATTCGGGCTTGTAATTATGTCATTATCTTCTCATATTCTCATTTTAAATACACGATTGATGAAGCAAATAATTGCCGTTCAGTTTTGTTTTGGATCCTGCTATCTGTTATGTTTTCTGTGTTATTCAGATGTTACGGGAAGCTAGATATTAAGATACAGCTAAAATAGAAATGTAAATAAGTAGCCACATTAATCAGAAAGATTAGATAATAAATGTATTCATGAAGAAAAGTATGTAAATACTGTGCGTTTTTTGTTGAGAAACTGGTATATCTGCATACCTACCTTAGTTTAATTGTAAGCTGGTTGATCATTATCTTCTCGTTTGGGTGTGAGTTTCTTGCTTTGCTTTAATGAGCCTCTGTCACTGCAGCAACCGCAGCCGGTTTGCCTTGGTTCACCTTATAGTTCAATTAGGTTCGCTAACCCACGAGGCATTAATGTATCACACTCATACACATAGTTTCCCTTTGGCTGTCCTTTTCCTTTTGTATATTTTCTGTTGCTCATGTTTGAGCACATTAGTATATGCACATGATATGCTGTTCACACCTCTCCTCTATTAGACCACATTAGAATACTTCGGCTGGTCCCTATATCTCTTGTTTGGGCTGCATTCGTGTGTGAAGGACAATACCCTTGCCATCTACGCTACACGGTACCTTACCTTTCACATAGTCATAGTGAACCCCACTCTGCGACATCTCACTTTTTCCTCCACTCGGGTACCCTGTTTTCTTCTGGTCTTTTCTTTGCTCTTTGTGTATGCACAGGGACCTGTGTGTGGGAACTTCTGGTGGTGCGTGCTGTGTGCGCACATTTTCACTTGGGTGCGCGCGTACGTACCTCGTGCGCACTAACGTTCATTTTCGCTCTAGTCACAGCGTAGTGTACAGGGGTTCCATTTTATTTTTATTTTTATTTCTCATTATAGATCGAGATTATTATTATTATTATTATTATTATTATATATATATATATATATATATATATATATATATATACATATACATATATATATTTTAAATTTAATTTAAATACCCCACTACTTAAATATCTCTGTATGTATTGTATATTTGTTCCTGCTGAAGGCTATTGAACCGAAACGTCGTTATAGTTTGTGCCGTCCATTTATTATGTAAAGCTTTTACCACATTTTTTTTTTTAAATTTATTTTTCTATATTTTTTCATTTCTTTTTGCTCGAATAACTTTGATGTCATAATATTACTCTTTGTAGTCAGTCGTTAAGTGTGAATAGTTGTGTTGTGCCACTAATTTGCACTTTTAGGCCCGATACATCCGTCATCGGCGTGGATAGATTGACCCATTACATTATTTTTAAAACCGTGAAGAGGCAATGTAATTCTTTCTCTTCTCTTTTCGACTTGTAACTGTCAATAGTTCTTTAAACTGTGTAGTACACATGTGACTTCCTGTTTTTGCCGTATACCGAGAGTACTAGACCACAGCCAATTATAGATTTATGAGGGCCCGCCGGCAGAAAATAAAATAGGAAAAACCCAATCAGAGTGACGTTTTCGGCTACAGGAGCTGTAAATAACTGACGTCACTCAACCCAAAGTCTATCTCTGCTCGAAAAGCCTAAAACGTCGTGCAAGTAGGAGATTTTCCAGTAATTCCGCATCAGCCCACAGGCCTAAGTACACATCTCTCTCTCTCTCTCGTTTCATCATTTAATCTCTTAACCCTCTGACCACCTCCTTAAATTACCTGTCTCAATCATCCAAGATGTAGTAGTAGTTGTCTGTGTTTCATCGTTTGTTGTCGTTGTTCTCGTTTTCTGAACAAGGCCGTATGTAGGTCGAAACGTCAGTATTTATTGTGTTCCTTGTTTGTAAAGCTCTCACCAAACATTGTAGGAGTGTACGTTACAACCCACTACTGGCTCCCCAGTAAATCTATAGTTTGATCTTGCTAGACATTGAATTTCACTATACAGAGACCAGGGGAGGGTAAATCTACAAGAATATCCAAGTGGAAAAAATCCACCTTCTGTGGAGGGATTTGAACCCTAGCCATTCCTGTCTGGAGACCGACGTCATACATCTAGACCACAGATCAGTCAATTTCATCAGTCAGTTATCTTCTTTATTTACATCTACATCCTTCACCTGCCAGTATTCATTATAAGATGATCCGATCCAGGTCGTTATGGTTAGTCGAAGGTCCCGGTATCACTGCAAACGAATTAAAATCCATAATTGCTCAAATGCCCGTACAAGTGGAATCATCCGAACTAAAACGCATTTCATTGAAGGATCAAAACAAAGAAATGCAGCTGCAGACCACATCAAATACATATAAGGCCAAGCGGCACCGAAAGTGAACGAAGCTGAGCTGTCCTTCGTCATACGGTATCACAATTCATTGTGAGCACTCAACGAATATCGAAACACGATCCGGATGAAAAACACAGCTCACGGTGTGCTCAGGGCACACTCTTAGTAGCTCTGGCAGCAAGCCGGACTTGGGCTGTGAGGAAACTGCAACAAGGAACACTTTTCTGACTGTGCCTCAATAGTTCTTGCCGCCTATCCGTCAAATTGACCGGTGTTCCAGGTCGTTAGGTTTTGTAACATAATCGGAGCAGCGAAGTTTTTTTTTTCTCTTTTAAGTATCGACGTCACAGCTTGTGACGTGTATTGTGTGACGTGTATTGTGTGACGTGTATTGTGTGACGTGTATCGTGTGACGTATATTGTGTGACGTGTATCGTGTGACGTGTATTATGTGACGTGTATCGTGTGACGTGTATTATTGGTGGTGATTTAACTAACATGGACAAGGGGAGTTTGTGAGAATTGGGAATTTTTTGTAAAAGTCTGAGACATTAATCAGAGGAAATAACTATCAAGTTCAGTAAGTGATCAAGTACAACGAGAAAGTAGTATATATCTGAGACATAAAGGATAAATTAATGTTTGTATCACTGAAGAAGTAAAATCTTGTCGTAGAGAACTGTTAAAGTGTGTACTATAAAGAATTGAGAAAGTAAAGTGAGTGCTATAGACAACTGTGACAGTAAAGCGTGTACTATAGAGAACTGTGATGGTAAAGTGTGTTCTATAGAGAACTGAGAAATTAAAACAATTTTTGGAGACTAGGAAACTCGTTTGCATTTTCTGTGTGTTAAATAAATGTGTGAAGTGACTTCTCGGTATTGATATTCAAAATACATGTTTTTTTCTTCAAAGAAAACGCTCATTAAATTTTAAAATATATTTTCAAGACAAGTTTTAAAAGTTAGTAAAAGTAATAGTTCCTTCTAAAAATGAACAAAAATAACATTTGGCAGAAAGATTCAGCGTCTAAATGTAACAGCTTCCTTGGAGGATCCCAGATCACTATATAACGACAACCTGTTAAAAGGTGTTCTTAAAATAGATCCACACAAACACTAATGTTATTACGACTTTTCAATCTGCTTGTGTCGCTGCCCGTTCTCAGTCAAATAGCGCGGGAAAATAAAGCGAGCAAATGTGGAAAGAATGTTGCCCCTGGGTCTTGTAACAGTTTAATAACGTCTGCCGTCTGTAGCAGAACTATCTACCTGGGAATTTGTGCAAGAAAGTGTGCAATTATTATTTATTTTTTCTTTTACAAAATGGGGTTTGATTTTGTTTTTGATGTGAAGAAAAGTAGAGACAAGCAGATGAAGTGTAGAGGGTTAACGTTTTAGCCTCACGCTTAAAGTACTTGGTTCGTATCTCATACACTGCAGCTTGTCATTGATATATTAGTAGTAATTCATTTCAGAAAATGGAACCATGTCAATTATTGTTCTATATTGCATTCTAGTTGACCAGATGAAGTCATAAGCAATATTGTAATAACATTTGTTATAATATTTACACATTTCTCGAGGTAGTGTTCCAACGGTCAGTCTTTCAAGATATTTTATTTCATAATAATGAAAGAACTGCTCTCATAAACATCATCGTGCAGAGAAACTGACATACTATGGCCACGGCAAAAACTAGAGTAGGTTGGAAAGAACAATAATGGAGAGCATGGTTCCAAGAAGACAAGACAGGTTCTCACTAACAAGAAGGTGGTTTGAAGATATCAATGCGACCTTAAACCTGACAATAGAAGAAGTGGTTAGAGACATCGATTCTTTACGAGGATAAATGCAACGTTCAGTGAGAAATCTGTGTAGATACAGAGATTCTTTACAATAGTGAAAGCTTCCACACTGTGAGATCTAGCTAAGGACAGTTTCTTTTCAACAGTGAACGCTTCCCACACTGTGAGATCTAGTTAAGGACAGAGATTCTTTACAACAGTGGAAGCTTCCCACACTGTGAGATCTAGTTAAAACAGAGATTCTTTACAACAGTGGAAGCTTCCCACACTGTGAGATCTAGTTAAGGACAGAGATTCTTTACAACAGTGGAAGCTTCCCACACTGTGAGATCTAGTTAAGAACAGAGATTCTTTACAACAGTGGAAGCTTCCCACACTGTAAGATCTAGCTAAGGACAGAGATTCTTTTCAACGGTGAATTCCCACTGTGAGATCAAGCTAATTACAGAGATTCTTTTCAACAGTGAACGCATCCCACACTGTGAGATCAAGCTAAGGACAGAGATTCTTACAACAGTATAAGCTTCCCACACTGTGAGATCAAGCTAAGGACAGAGATTCTTTTCAACGGTGAACGCTTCCCACACTGTGAGATCAAGCTAAGGACAGAGATTCTTTTCAACGGTGAACGCTTCCCACACTGTGAGATCAAGCTAAGGACAGAGATTCTTTTCAACGGTGAACGCTTCCCACACTGTGAGATCTAGTTAGGACAGAGATTCATTACAACAGTATAAGCTTCCACACTGTGAGATCTAGTTAAGGACAGAGATTCTTTACAACGATGAACGCTTCCCACACTGTGAGATCTAGTTAAGGACATAGATTCTTTCCAACGGTGAACGCTTCCCACACTGTGAGATCAAGCCAGGACAGAGATTCTTTTCAACGGTGAACGCTTCCCACACTGTGAGATCAAGCTAAGGACAGAGATTCTTTACAACAGTATAAGCTTCCCACACTGTGAGATCAAGCTAAGGACAGAGATTCTTTTCAACGGTGAACGCTTCCCACACTGTGAGATCAAGCTAAGGACAGAGATTCTTTACAACAGTATAAGCTTCCCACACTGTGAGATCAAGCTAAGGACAGAGATTCTTTTCAACGGTGAACGCTTCCCACACTGTGAGATCAAGCTAAGTACAGAGATTCTTTACAACAGTATAAGCTTCCCACACTGTGAGATCAGCTAAGGACAGAGATTCTTTTCAACAGTGAACGCATCCCACACTGTGAGATCAAGCTAAGGACAGATATTCTTTTCAACGGTGAACGCTTCCCACACTGTGAGATCAAGCTAAGGACAGAGATTCTTTTCAACGGTGAACGCTTCCCACACTGTGAGATCAAGCTAAGGACAGAGATTCTTTTTCAACGGTGAACGCTTCCCACACTGTGAGATCAAGCTGAGGACAGAGATTCTTTTCAACGGTGAATGCTTCCCACACTGTGAGATCAAGCTGAGGACAGAGATTCTTTTCAACAGTGAACGCATCCCACACTGTGAGATCAAGCTAAGGACATAGATTCTTTACAACAGTATAAGCTTCCCACACTGTGAGATCAAGCTAAGGACAGAGATTCTTTCCAACGGTGAACTCTTCCCACACTGTGAGATCAAGCTAAGGACAGAGATTCTTTACGACGATAAGTGCAACTTTCTACTAAGGACACAAAATATGATGAATCTAAAAATGCACTTATCATTAATCGTGTAAGCAGGGATTAAAGTAACCAGTTCCAGCCCGCTCACACCATGACAGTGTCAGAAATATTATTTTTATTTTTTTTTGGTCGGAGATGAAATGAAAACTTTGACCTGAGCACCTTGCGGCGACCGCCTGAAGACCTTAATTCGCTAATAGTATGGAACACTACAACAATGGTGGATGAAGGGATGTTTTTTTAGTGAGAACAACTCATTTTGTGGAGTGTTATAAATTGGAGCCGATGCTATAAAAGAGCAATATTATGAATAAGAGAGAAGTTGTCTCCCTATCATGAATACCGTTAATCTAATTAACGATGACAAAGTGATTTTTATCTACTATTTATTAATGGCAATGGTGGTTTAGCACAACCTGAAAGACTTTAGTCTGAGGTTGAATAGATCGTGACTTGCCAAGAAGTTGGCAAAGACACCCAGACCAGTGTTTCTCATTCGGGAGCAATATATCTCATGGTGGGCCACAAGTAAAAATATCGTAATTAGTGGGCCACGGCACGAGACAGGGGGACAACAGCACGAGACTGGAGGGCTCCGACAAGAGACTGGGGACAACGACACGAGACTGGGGACAACGGCACGAGACTGGGGGACAACGGCACGAGACTGGGGGACAACGGCACGAGACTGGAGGACAACAGCACGAGACTGGAGGGCTCCGACAAGAGACTGGGGACAACGACACGAGACAGGGGGACAACAGCACGAGACTGGAGGGCTCCGACAAGAGACTGGGGACAACGACACGAGACTGGGGGACAACGGCACGAGACTGGGGGACAACGGCACGAGACTGGGGGAAACGACACGAGACTGGAGGACAACAGCACGAGACTGATGGACAACGGCACGAGACTGGAGGACAACAGCACGAGACTGATGGATAACAGCACAAGACTTGAGGACAACAGCACGAGACTGATGGACAACGGCACGAGACTGGAGGACAACAGCACGAGACTGGGGACAACAGCACAAGACTGGTGGACAACAGCACGAGACTGGGGGACAACGGCACGAGACTGGGGGAAACAGCACGAGACTGGGGACAACGGCACAAGACTGGGGGACAACGGCACGAGACTGGGGGCCACGGATAGAGACTGGGGGACATCGACACGAGACTGGGGTCCAAGAGACTGGGGACAACGGCACGAGACTGGAGGACAACGGCACGAGACTGGGGGGCCACGACATGAGACTATGGGACAACGGTACGAGACTGGGGGCCACGACACGAGAATGGGGACAGCGACACGAGACAGGGGGTCACCACACGAAACTGGGGGACAACAGCACGAGACTGGGGGCCTTGACACGAGAATGGGGACAACGGCACGAGGCTGGACCACCATACACAGGGATTCAGATGTTTCTGGAATACAACGCTGAGGTACCTTTCCATTCAATTAATTGTTTCATAAAGCGGGGCCTATAAGAGAAGCACGCATAAGAAGGATTTGTGAGACGTCATAACTTACCATCTTCGATATGGACAGCATAAAAACGATCTTTTTGCAAAAATTAACATTTAAAATAGTTTTATCTACACGAAAGGACAGAGGGCTGAGGTCATTGGAAGTATAACATGGTAGGAAGGGGCCACGGGAAGAAAACATGGTAGGAAGGAGGTCACGGGAAGAAGACATGGAAGGAAGGGCGTCACAGGAAGAAAACATGGTAGGAAAGGGGTCACGGAAAGAAAACATGGTAGGAATGAGGTCACGGGAAGAAAACATGGTAGGAAGGGGTCACGGGAAGAAAACATGGTAGGAAGGGGGCCACGGGAAGAAAATATGGTAGGAAGGAGGTCACGGGAAGAAACATGGTAGGAAGGGGTCACGGAAGAAAACATGGTGGGAAGGGGGCCACGGGAAGAAAACATGGTAGGAAGGAGGTCACGGAAGAAAACATGGTAGGAAAGGGGTCACAGAAGAAAACATGGTAGGAAGGGGACGGAAGAAAACATGGTAGGAAGGGGCCACGGAAGAAAACATGGTAGGAAGGGGTCACGGAAAGAAAACATGGTATGAAGTGGGTCACGGGAAGAAAGGTTGAGAATAACTGATGTCGACGACAAAAACAACAATAAAGCAGGAAGTAGCAGACTCAGATCATCTTTCTCTACAACTGCTGCAAAGTTTATATAATTATAATTAAAATGCCACTTTGAGTATAAAACAAACAGCTGTGCATATGGAATTTAATTTTAGCAGCTCTTTATCGAATGCCTAGTGCTATCTGTACATCTTAAGAACATTGATTGAAAGATCTGTAGAGGTAAAGAAAGATCTATATATGTGCTTTATAGACTATACACTAAAGCATTTGACAAAGTAAAGCATGTGGAAATAAACAATATGCTGGAGAAATTAAACATTGATGGCAATAATGTGCGAATCATAAAAAACATGTACTGGCAACAAACAACAGCTATACGAATTAACAACCAAACAGGGCAATTTCAACAAATAAAACAAGGAGTCAGACAAGACTGTGTTCTGTCGCCGGATTTGTTTTCACATTACAGCTAGTATAATATGAGATCAATAGTAGACAAAAAAGGAATTGAAGTCAAGGGTCACAACATAAATAATTTGCGATATGTGGATGACACAGTTTTAATAGCAGAGACAGAGAATGAGCTACAAGAAATGATAGACATAATAGTAAAAGTCTGAATAGTAAGAAAACAGAAGTAATGGTTATATCGAAGAAACAATCATCACCATCATGCAGCATAACAATAAACAGAACAAATCTGAAACAAGTACGACGTTTCAGATACTTGGGCACAATAATAACATAAGATGGAAGATGCACCACAGAAATAAAAAACAGAATAGCTCAGGCCAAAATAGCATTTCAGAAAATGAAAAATATCTTATGCAACAAATCTGTCAATAGAAGAGAAAGAGAGTTCATCGGTGCTATATAGAAACAGTTCCGACCTATGGAATCGAATCATGGACAGTAGACAAACAAATGAAATGACGATTAGAGGCCACAGAGATAGGATTTCTCAGAAGAATGTTGAAAGTTCCCTGGACAGCTAAAAAGACCAATGACAAAATTCTCAAAGAATCCAACACAAAAAGGGAGCTCCTAAAAAACATCAGAAAGAAACAAGCAACACGTTTTTAGCACATCATGGGAAGAGGAAAGTTGGAATACTTGATTACAACTGGCAAAATAAAATGAAAAAGAGATCGCGGACGACAAAGAGAGAAAATACTGGATAGCTTGGTGGCATGGCATGGAAAACAGTCAACAACAGAACTCATACGATGCACTGTGAATAATAGTTTGCGGAAGGACATGATCGCCGACGCCAACCGGTATGGCACACGATGCTGATGAGTGCTTTCTGTGTGTGATAATAAAACGTAAGATAAGCGTTCAGGCCAAGCAACAGTTCCCTCGACAGATTCAAATTGAGCAGATGTAGGCTGTATGTCGCTGCCCTGGTTGGGGTTTTATGTACTGTATCTTCGTTGCTATCATTTGTAGATTATCTTTACATCATCATTATTATGTGCCATACCAGTTGGCTTTGGCGATTCCTTCCACAATTTCTATCCACAGTGTATCGTATCAATTATGTTAACTGTTTTCCGTGTCATGACAACAAGCTATCCCGTATCTTCTCCCTTTGTCATTATCTGTCTCTCTTTCCCTGTATTTTGCCAGTTGTAACCAAGTTTTCTAAATTCCCTCTTCTCATGATATACCCGAAATCTCTCGATTGTTTATTTCTGATGTTACTCAAGAGCTCCCTCATTGGGTTGGACTTTGCCTTACATATCTTGACAAACCTTACTAAACTGTTCCAGTGATTATCAAAGACGCTATCGAATTCTGGCACTTTTGTTGGGTCTTGCTGCACAATCTGTCAAGTCGCGAGGATGATAGTGGCCAGTGTCCGGTCAAGGTGGATATATGAACAGAAATAGGCAAGAGATGTTCTACAATCTTGTTAAACATCTCAACTAATTAAGCAATTCTTTATATTAAATAATGCGAAACGGATGTGTCAAATAATCACGAATTATGCAAAAGTTAGATATTAAATAATCACAAATTATGCGAAAGTTTAATTCCAACAGATGACAGAATATATAATGGAAAATACACCAGTGGAAGAGATCGACCACTTTATCTATCTTGGAAGTCACATTGATCGAGAAGGGGATACGAGCAAAGAAATTAGAATCAGAATAACTAAAGCAGCAATGTCTTTCAGAAGCCTTGAAAAGTTGTGGAAATCAAAACTCATCAGCACAAACACAAAACTTAGACTATTCAAATAAAACGTACTATCTACCCTACGTATGCATGTGAAAGCTGGAAAACAACAAAGACATAGAAACAAAGTTGAATCCATACGGAAATAAATGTCTAATTAAAATACTTGGTATAGCATGGAACGAATTCAAAACAAACGAGGAAATTAGAGAAATCGTCAATCAACCACTAATATCTTCAGTAATAAAGTAAAGACGATGGTCATATGTTGGACATGTGATGAGGAGAGATAATAACCGAATAACAAAGCAAGCCCTCATGTGGGAAGCAACACGTAAGAGGAAAAGAGGCCGACCCAGAGAGACACTGAGAAGAACATTGATCAGAGAGGCAAGCGCAGCAGGAATCGGCTCCCTCAATGAGGTAGAGTTGCTTGCACAGAACAGAGACAAATGGCGAGATTTTATAAAAGATATTTAGAAGGATTAAAAACTGCTATAATAAAAATTTAGATAAGAGAAGGGGTATCTGGGTCTATGACCTTTGGGCCGGCTACGGGTCGAAAGTTAGATATTAAATAATCATACCAAATGCTAAAGTTAGGTGTTAAATAATCTTGAATAATGCGAATGTTTGATGCTAAGTAAACAGAAATTAAACACAAATATCAGATGTTCGTAGAAATAGACAAAATATAGAAAAAGCAATTAGAAAATACAATTTATTTATGTGTTTGCCTTACAACTTTCCTTGTTTGATTTGTATTTTGTGTTTATCATTTAACATTCTGTTATATTATACCTCGGTGGCTGAGTGGTTAGTGTACTCTCTTCCAGACCAGAAGGTTCCGGGTTCGATCCCCAGATCCCCAGGAGTGGCTGATTTTTGAGGTGTTCACTCAGACTCTAAAAATGGGTACCAGAGATTTTTCTGGGAAGTAAAGGCGGCCTGGCGTGACACTGATCAAATCACCCAAAATGTGCCCTGGTCATAGAAAAATATGGTCACTAACACCTTATTCCCCATACGCCTAGTAAGGCGTTTAGAGAACCTTTTTCTGTACTATAAAAGTAAAAGTAAAGAGCCCCCGTCACGTCAAGTGGCGTATAGGGAATATGGTGTTAGTGACCATAAATTTTACAGACCTTCGGCACATGATTTTTGGGGTAATGTGGCCGGTATTACGCCCGTGCCGCTTTACTTTCCCAGAAAAAAAATCCGGTACCCATATAAGGCTGGGTGAACCGGTATCCGTCGGTTGGGATCGAACTCTACCCCTTGTCCTTTGTAGTCCAGTTCGTTAACCACTGAGCTATCGCGGCTCCCTTGTTTTCTTATATTATACACGATTTCTGTTGTTTGATGTTTGTTTCATAATGTTAATTTATTTTCTTAATCTTTATTTTCAGCATTCGCAGTTTAAGTCGCTAGTTTTACAGAGCTATTCGACCCGACACATCCGACTTCGACACGGTCGATTTGGAAAACTGTTTTTTTCTTCCACGGGCAGCTGTTATTTTAGTCATCTCATTGTTATTTTTAGCAGCCCTTTAACTTGTACACAGTGTACACGGGACCTCCAGCTTACAAAGAGTGTACACGGGACCTCAGCTTACAGAGTGTACACGGGACCGCTAGCTTACACAGAGTGTACACGGGACCTCTAGCTAACACAGAGTGTACACGGGACCTCCAGCTTACAGAGTGTACACGGGACCTTCAGCTTACAGAGTGTACACGGGACCTCCAGCTTGTTATAGTAGGTTGATGTTATTTATTATCTTTATTATTGTTCATTGACAGCTCATTATTGTTATAGTTGATCACAACAGGTAAACCATGACAGACTCTTTTTCTCTCATTATATAATCATAATCAGTTTATTGATTTCTATTATTAATCTTGGCCTACGATCGTTCTGTAGTGGATTCACTTATCTTAAATTAATGTTAATTAATTAGGGACTTCTCTGAGGCAAATCGCCGATGGATATGATCAGTCCCACGTGCATATCTTGCATACAACAATATTCAACTTACGTTCATGAGGAATGTGAAAGAACTTGAAATACTCTTAAGCACTTCACAACACTAAAGTTCATATTTTCATTGCTATACTCACTACTCTCTATCAACTTATTTAATAACTTCTCAACTGTCTAACGACAAACTACAACTTGAAGACTCTTAACTTCATAACTAAGTGGCTCAACTTTCTAATCTTAACTTTTCTAACTGTGTGTCTAATTTCCTAACTGTCTAATTCTCTCTCTGTGTCTAAGCTCTAACTGTTCTATCCATGACTCCTGACTGACTCAATCCTATAGTGTTGAAGTTTAAATTCTCCAACCTCACACTCTTCGCCTAATATCAGCAGCCAATCAAACTGTCGCAAAGTGACAATTTGCACTCTTCTGATAACTTTAGTTGTTCACTCCTCGTCATTCTGTGACCGAAACTTGAACTATTCTCATGGTTTGATGAAAACACCTTGTTTTCGTGAATCTCTATGCCCTATTTAAATTCATGATTACCTCATGACAATGACTTTTCCTGGTAGTTGAATGACAACTTATTTATCAGACGGCCAAAGTCAATGGGTCAACGCATGTTATATTGTTATTTCCCCAACCTGCTGTTGTGGAAATATGCGTCTACTCTCACTTCCACATACTAGGTTGAAATGGTATTTTCCATGAACCTAAACTCTCAGTATAA
This sequence comes from Megaustenia siamemsis, assembly GCA_032433765.1. Classification (NCBI taxonomy): domain Eukaryota; kingdom Metazoa; phylum Mollusca; class Gastropoda; order Stylommatophora; family Ariophantidae; genus Megaustenia; species Megaustenia siamemsis. The sequence goes on along the minus strand of JAVIAB010000051.1, from coordinate 153,138,857 downwards.
TTCTACCTTTCCTTCCTTGTCCACTATCCCCTTGAACTTCTACCTTAACTAGGTGTGTGTCCGTGTATAATTCCTCGGTGGGTGTCACTATCCCTACTATAAAATTTGCGCTTTAAATTGTATGTTCTAACACTGCTGTCGCTACCATATATTACTGCTATTCTCTATGAAATAATGGGTAATGACTAAGTTACCTGCTCTTATTAGGTTACTCTGTTACACAGCTTACGCAGAGTGTACACGAGACCTTCAGCTTACACAGAGTGTACACGGGACACCCAGCTTACACACAGTGTACACGAGACCTCCAGCTTACAAACAGCGTACACGGGACATCCAGCTTACACACAGTGTACACGGGACCTCCAACTTACAGAGAGTGTACACGAGACTTCCAGCTTACACACAGTGTACACCAGACCTCCAGCTTACACACAGTATACACGAGACCTCCAGCTTACACACAGTGTACACGGGACCTCCACCTTACACACAGTGTACAAGGGATCTTCAGCTTACACACAGTGTACACGAGACCTCCAGCTTACACACAGTGTACAAGGGACCTTCAACTTATACACAGTGTACACGAGTTCTCCAGCTTACACACAGCGTACACTGGATCTCCAGCTTACACACAGTGTACACGTGACCTCCAGCTTACACACAGCGTACACGGGAGCTCCAGCTTACACACAGTGTACACGGGACCTCCAGCTTACACACAGTGTACACGAGGCTTCCAGTGTTTATGTTTTTGTTTCATCGTTATTTGAGAGAGCTACATATCGGATCTCACTACCCAGTTATCAGGGGAAGAGGGGGAGGGTAAAGCCATGTAGAAGTCACGAATTCAGTTTGATAAAATCAGCACTGTCTGGGGGGGGGGGGGGGAGAATACGAAAATGGGCCCTCCTCGTCCGGAAGCCGACGCCTTGCCCCTAGACCACCCATTCTCCTACTAATTCATTCTTTAGTTCTGTTACTTTTCATTTATTGTTATTTGTATTTTTTTTTATTTGATCATAAACATGAGCTAGAAACACTCAAATCTGCCCTTCTAACGGTAGTTGTAACGCTTATTTCTATATAACATCCATCATCATATACCATACCGGTTGACGTAGGCGATCATGTCCTTCCACAATCTTCTATCTATCGTGCATTTATCACTTCTGTTGTTGACTGTTTTCCATGCCATGAAACCAAGCTATCCAGTATTTTCACTCTTTGTCGTCCGAGACCTCTCTTTCCCTGTATTTTGCCAGTTGTAACCAAGTACTCAGGGACCGCGATAGCTCAGTGGTTAGTGAACTGGACTACAAAGGACAAGAGGTAGGGTTCGATCCCAACCGACGGCTTTCGGGTTCACCCAGCGTTTAATGGGTACCTGATTTTTTTTCTGGGAAAGTAAAGCGGCACGGACGTAATACCGACCACATTACCCCAAAAATCAATGACCGAAGGTCTGTAAAATTTATGGTCACTAACACCATATTCCCTATACGCCACTTGGCGTGACGGGGGTACTTTACTTTACTAAAAACCAAGTACTCCATCTTTCCTCTTCTCATGATGTCCTCGAAAAATGGTGATTGTTTCTTTCTGATGTTTCGTAGGAGCTCTCTTTTTGTATTGGCCTCTTTGAGAATGTCCTCGTTGGTCTTTTTAGCTGTCCAGGGAACTCTCAAAATTCTTCTGAGAAAAAGCCATCTCTGTGGTTTCTAATCGTATTTTCATTTTTGTTTGTCTACTGTCTATAATTCGCTTCCATATGTTAGAATTGGATCAATATAGCATCGATGAAATCGCTTTCTCACTTCTATTGACATATGTTGCCTAAGATATTTTTCATTTTCTGAAATGCTATTTTGGCCTGAACTTTTCTTTTTATTTCTGTGGTGCATATTGCATTAATATTTTTTAAACTCATACCTGTCTTTCTCTTATCACCATCCGGGCACGTAATGCTCTGATTTGTATTATTATTCCGTTCACGTTTAGCTCGCGTTCAAGTGCTAGCGAGCACCACTGCACATTGTATACATTAAATAGTCGCATACATGAAGTGACTTAACGTAGCGGAGGTTTAAGTTTTAATTAGCTTGGAACATAGTTTGTCGTATTTGACGAGCTTGCGAAGAATCGATTACCTCAGAGTTCTTACACAAAGAAGAGACGATTTTATAACAAAACATAATTTTGTGACGTCCCTCGCAGACCTGTACATGACAAGGAAAGAAGGCGAAAAGGGTAGCCTTTGATAGAAATAGCAAATACTATTTTAATTTGTTAAAAATCAACAACAAATATTAAAAACAAATTAACTACTGTAGATCTTGATTATGTCGGCACCCGACGGTGTTAAGCGAGAACTAAAAGAGTAGAAGGAAACAGGTTGTATTGTAGTTGTAGATTCTCTCCCTTCCCTGGTCTCTGCCAGGCGATCGGTGTAAGCTGTTGGCGCGGCCGGCCGTGTGAACTAACAGGCCGTAGAGTAACAACACTGCTGACGTCCCAGCGCAAATCTCTGCTCTTCTATACGGTATGTGCTGGACTTAACTCATCACATTGTCATTATGAGCAGATATTGAGGCATGGAGCATTGTGTGTTATCATTTCTTGGAGTAATCAAAAGTATTTTCGTTGTCCTTATCGCCGCCTGTGAGGCCAACGATAATGCTAAACGTTTATACGATGACTTGCTGCGTAGCAGTGGCTACAACAAACTCATCCGTCCAGTGGGTAACACCACCGACAAGCTGGTTGTCGATTGGGCATACGGCTGTCACAGCTGATTGATATCGTAAGTAGGTCAATTGTTTGTGTTTTTTTTTTTAAACAAATGATGCACGCGTGTTTGTTTGTGTCACATTTTACACGCGTTAATAGCAGGAATTACCCAATCAGAAAACTGATATGACAGTAAGCACGTGGTTACAACGCACGTGACTTAACTCACATTTGTACAGCTTTTTAAAAAAGACTCTCATTCTACTGATACAGACATCTTAAAACAATTCCCTGCATGCTGTTGTACAGTACACTGTACTCAATTAACACAATTCTCCATATTCGTAAATGGTTAGACATTTTTTGTTTCATTTGTAAACATATTAAAATACATGTAACCATTCCATTGAGATAAACGTCAAACATGGAGATTGTATGTATTAAAATGGCTTGTTTTGGTGAAAGTAGCAGCAACACAAAACAATTTGAGGGTAAGAATTGGTAAGCCTGTCAAAGAAGGTAATAGTTTATATTTTTTTGCAAAAAGTAGGGTAACAGAGTTTAATGGTCTCTGATAGTTTTGTTGGTGAGAATGTGATGTTTATGATATCTGATAGTTTTGTTGGTGAGAATGTGATGTGACAGATGTTTATGATATCTGATTGTTATGTTACTGATGATGTAATGTGACAGATATTTATGATATCTGATTGTTTTGTTATTGATGATGTAATGTGACAGATGTTTATGGTATCTGATAGTTTTGTTGGTGATGATGTAATGTGACAGATGTTTATGATATATGATAGTTTTGTTTCTGATGATGTGATGTGACAAATGTTTATAATATCTGATAGTTTTGTTACTGATGATGTAATGTGACAAATGTTTATCATATCTGATAGTTTTGTTACTGATGATGTAATGTGACAGATGTTTATCATATCTGATAGTTTTGTTACTGATGATGTAATGTGACAGATGTTTATCATATCTGATAGTTTTGTTGCTGAGGATTTAACGTGGAAGAGGTCACATAACATAAATACAAAACGTGACATCACAGAATTTAAATACAACACATGAGATTACATGCTAAATTGTCTCTGGTTTTTGTTTGCTACCACTGAAGGAAGAGATTAACGTTACAGAAGAGGGTGTGGTCTATTAGTAAAAGTCTGAATAGCAGGACAGAATCACACTCATAATTGTATCTGTTTACCATTTGTGTTTGTCTTGTATAATGATAACAAATGTACTGTACTTTTAACTGTCTGTTTTTTATAGTACTTAAACATGTTGACCTATTTTTGAATGCCCTGAACTGTGTTATAAAGTTGTCAAAGATGTAATAAAGTCTATGTGTTTTTTAATCTGCATACATTTTCTTTAATGCTATGGTTCTTCAAGTTCTCACACTTTATCTTACATATGTATAGATGTGTAGTTAGATTTGAATAATAGATATGTAGTTAGATTTGAATAATAGATATGTAGTTAGATTTGAATAATAGATATGTAGTTAGATTTGAATAATAGATATGTAGTTAGATTTGAATAATAGATATGTAGTTAGATTGAATAATAGATATGTAGTTAGATTTAAACAAAAGATGTGTAGTTAGATTTGAACAAAAAATGTGTAGTTAGATTTGAGCAATAAATGTGTAGTTAGATTTGAATAATAGATATGTAGTTAGATTTGAATAATAGATATGTAGTTAGATTTGAATAATAGATATGTAGTTAGATTTGAATAATAGATATGTAGTTAGATTTAAACAAAAGATGTGTAGTTAGATTTGAACAAAAAATGTGTAGTTAGATTTGAATAATAGATATGTAGTTAGATTTGAACAAAAGATGTGTAGTTAGATTTGAACGATAAATGTGTAGTTAGATTTGAACAAAAGATGTGTAGTTAGATTTGAATAATAGATATGTAGTTAGATTTGAACAAAAAATGTGTAGTTAGATTTGAACAATAAATGTGTAGTTAGATTTGAACAAAAGATGTGTAGTTAGATTTGAATAATAGATATGTAGTTAGATTTGAATAATAGATATGTAGTTAGATTTGAATAATAGATATGTAGTTAGATTTGAACAAAAGATGTGTAGTTAGATTTGAACAAAAATGTGGTTAGATTTGAATAATAGATATGTAGTTAGATTTGAACAAAAGATGTGTAGTTAGATTTGAACAAAAGATGTGTAGTTAGATTTGAACAAAAGATGTGTAGTTAGATTTGAACAAAAGATGTGTAGTTAGATTTGAACAAAAGATGTGTAGTTAGATTTGAACAAAAGATGTGTAGTTAGATTTGAATAATAGATGTGTAGTTTGATTTGAATAATAGATGTGTAGTTAGATTTGAACAATATTTTATTCTCTGAGAAGATGACAGTTGGAATACTTGGATACAACTGGCAAAATACAGAGAAAGAGAGATCGCAGACGACAAATAGAGAAGATGTTAGATAGCTTAGTGTCATGGCATGAAAAACAGTCAACTAAAGAATTTTTATAATGCACTGTGGATAGAAGATTGTGGAAGGACATTATCGCCAACGCTAAGCGATATGGCTAATGATGATGATGATGATGATGATGATGAATCAGGAATAAACGAATCAAGCATCTTGTCACTCGTTCCCATATGAAGTATCTGTAGTGCTAACACGATATTTTGTTTACCCGATTTTGTTGTTTTTAATTATGTTTCTAAAGTAGCTGTTGATATGATGTTATTATGGCAAAAAGAAGTAATGGACAGAGCGTTATAGTGATACAGTAATGTTAAGAAAAAACTAATAGCTGCTCTGTGCTGTTGGCTATTGTCACGTTCATACAAAAGTTTGTATGACACGCACCGGTTATAAAACTGCAACCGTTCTAATGTGTTTTGTAGAACAAGTTCCCCCTCGTTCAAGCCTCCTACAGTCTGCTGTAAACACATTTCGAGGAACCTACCTAAAAACCCAGGTAATTAACGAGGATTAGACGAGATCATTTGGCCTGCGTGAGAATTTGGAAGTTACCCCATCACCTTGACCCTGGAGACACCTGTAACCGAGCGGTGCCAAGTCCCATGTCATGACGTGTAGAAACAAACATTGGCGAGTTTTTAAAATGTCATGAATGAAAGTAAACAGAATTATAATTAGTTCGTTTCTTTGTCTGCTGCGTCTTTTATCGTTGGTGCCACGAGGGAGGGGGAAGGACTTGGTGGTCTAGAAGTAAGACGTCGGCTCTTTAGATAGGGAGGACCCAGGTTCATAGACCACCACAGGGGGTAATTATTTTTTTTTTCAATGGTTTCCTCGTGGCTTGACCCTTCCTTGATCTCTTGTGAGACCCAACGTCTGGCCTGCATGGATAACGGCAATAAACATGAGGTTCCGTATACACTCTGTCACGTTAAAGAAACCATGCAGATAAAATTGAAAAAAAAGTAGGCGATAAATTTGGCCGCAGTCCGGGCCAATAGCAATACGATTTGTACAGGGTCGCGTTGAATTTTCTCAAGGTTATCGAGGGGGATTTCGGAGCACAAATATTGTATGGCGATATTAGGGAACGAAGGAGACTAAAGACTGGACCAGTGCTGGGGTATACGGATATAAGAAAGGCTTCCTTGAGGGAATTATCTATCAGTGAAACAAACTGGGAAAATCTGGCTGCAAATAGTAGCACATGGAGAACAAACATAAAAAAAACTGCACAGCAACATTCAAGGCAGCGTTGATATCAAACTCAGAAGGAAAAAGGCGCGGGAGGCAGGAGACGAGACCAGGCACCATGAATACATCTTATTCATTCTGCTGTCGAATCTGACTATCCAATATTGGCAATATTAGCCACGTGAGAAGCTGTTCAGCAAAACAGCGTCCGCATGATACACTAATAGTTTACCGAACTACTGACTTATCATCGGAGCCGGGATAGCTCAGTGGTTAGTGAACTGGACTACACAGGACTAGAGGTCCCCGGCTTTCGGGTTCACCCAGTCTTAAATGGGTACCTGATTTTTGTTGCAAAAGTTAAGCGGCACGGGCGTAATACCCACTACAAAACCTAAAAATCACGTGTTAAAGGTCTGCAAAAAATGATGGTCATTAACACCATATTCCCTATACGTCACTTGTCGTGACGGGGCTCTTTACTTTTAACAATACTAAAAAAAAAGAAGAAAAATGTGGTATGGTGACTGCTTTACGTGGTAATGGACAAAACAAAAGTCGACGTTTCGACCAAGAAGGCTGTCAGCTGGAACAACAAACAACAAACACAAAAATATATATATAAGGATATGTAAACAAATCTAACTACATGTGCAATATACTAGATGACTTTACATCATCATCATCATGTGCCATAGGCGATCATGTCCCTCCACAATATTCTATCCACAGTGCATCGTATCAGTTCTGTTGTTGACTGTTTTCCATGCCATGACACCAAGCTTCCAGTATTTTCTCTCTTTGTCGTCCGCGATCTCTCTTTCCTTTTATTTTGCCAGTTGTAACCAAGTATTCCAACTTTCCTCTTCTCATGATGTGCCCGAAAAATGTTGATTGCTTTTTTCTGATGTTTTATAGGAGCTCCCTTTTTGTGTTGGCCTCTTTGAGAACTTCCTCATTGGTCTTTTTAGCTGTCCAGGGAACTTTCAATATTCTTCTGAGAAATCCCATCTCTGTGGCCTCTAATCGTCTTTTGATTTGTTTGTCTACTGTCCATGATTCGCTTCCATAGGTCAGAATTGGTTCTATATAGCACCGATGAACTCTCTTTCTAATTTCTATTGACATAGATTTGTTGCATAATATATTTTCATTTTCTGAAATGCTATTTTGGCCTGAGCTATTCTGCTTTTTATTTATGTGGTGCATCTCCCATCTGATGTTATTATTGTAGCCAAGTATTTGACGCGTTGCACTTGTTTCAGATTTGTTCTGTTTATTTGTATGCTGCATGATAGTGGTGATTGTTTCTTCGATATAACCATTACTTCTGTTTTCTTACTATTCAGACTGAGACCTTTCTTGTTGCTTTCTTTTACTATTATGTCTATCATTTCTTGTAGTTCATTCTCTGTCTCTGCTATTAAGATTGTGTCATCCGCATATCGCAAATTATTTATGTTGTGACCGTTGACTTCAATTCATTTTTGTCTCCTATTGATCTCATAATGTATTCGCTGTAAAGTGAAAACAAATCCGGCGACAGAACACAGCCTTGTCTGACTCCTTGTTTTATAAATTGAAATGTCCTGTTTGGTTGTTAATTCGTATAGCTGCTGTTTGTTGCCAGTACATGGTTTTTTTTATGATTCGCAGATCCTTGCCATCAATGTTTAATTTCTCCAGCATATTGATTATTTCTACATGCTTTGTCAAATGCTTTCATGTTGTCTATGATGCACATATGAAGATCTTTCTTTACCTCTATAGATCTTTCTATCAATGTTCTTAAGATGTATATTGCATTTTTGGTGCCCTTTCCTTCCACAAATCCACATTGTTCCTCACTTATTTATTGTTTTATTTTGTTCCTTACACGTCTCATGATTGTTCTTAGTAATATTTTAGTCATATGGCTCACGAGACTAATAGTGCGATGGTCTTCACAATCACTGGCGCCTGACTTTTTCGGTATGGCTACAAATATAGATTTTAGTATATCTTCAGGTATGTGTCCAGTGTTATATATGTCATTGAGTAATTTTGTTATGACTTGTACTCCCAGCTCTCCTAATGCATTTATCTCTTCGATTGTTATATTGTCAGGACCTGGAGCTTTGCCTCTTTTCATGTGTTGAATTGCGTCCTCCACTTCACTCTGCATTATTGGTGGTCCTGTGTCTTCAATTCAATTGTTTAATCCTGGTCTTTCATCATCATAGAGTTGACTGATATATTCTGTCCATCTTTCTATTGTCTTCTCCTGTCCCATTATTATATTTCCTTCCTTTGATTTCACACATCCTGAAACTTTGACATCTTTTCCTCCTGTTAATTCATTTAACTGATTGTGCATATATTTTGAGTCTTTCTTTTGTTGTTTTTCCATTTCTTCACATTTCTGTTTTAACCATCCTTCCTTTGCTTCTCTGCACTTGTTTTGGATTCTCTTATACAATATTTTGTATGTCCCTTCTTTTTTCTTATGTTTTCTTCTTTCGTCCATTATTTGTAATATTTCTTCTGTCATCAATTTCTTTTTGTTGATTCTTTTAATTACTGGTATTACCTCTTTTGACTTTACATGTAGCTCAAAACTGAGTATCTTCTGCTTGTGCGCCGTGCAGCTCAACATTACACCATAGATAGAATCATGATAAGATCTATTTATTGTAATATTTGTACATGTGTTATATTGCTTCTTTTATTCTTCTTCTTCGTCTTCATTCCATAAGTTCGTGGATGGGGTCGTTAGGACACCACTGACTGACTTCGTCAAACCTGGGGGTCGTTGGGGCACCACTGGCTGACTTCGTCAAACCTGGGGGTCGTTGGGGCACCACTGACTGACTTCGTCAAACCTGGGGGTCGTTGGGGCACCACTGACTGACTTCGTCAAACCTGGGAGTCGTTAGGGCACCACTGACTGACTTCGTCAAACCTGGGGGTCGTTAGGGCACCACTGGCTGACTTCGTCAAACCTGGAGGTCGTTAGGGCACCACTGACTGACTTCGTCAAACCTGGGGCTCGTTAGGGCACCACTGACTGACTTCGTCAAACCTGGGAGTCGTTAGGGCACCACTGACTGACTTCGTCAAACCTGGGGGTCGTTGGGACACCACTGACTGACTTCGTCAAACCTGGGGGTCGTTGGGACACCACTGGCTGACTTCGTCAAACCTGGGGGTCGTTAGGGCACCACTGGCTGACTTCGTCAAACCTGGGGGTCGTTGGGGCACCACTGACTGACTTCGTCAAACCTGGGGGTCGTTGGGGCACCACTGACTGACTTCGTCAAACCTGGGGGTCGTTGGGGCACCACTGGCTGACTTCGTCAAACCTGGGGGTCGTTGGGGCACCACTGGCTGACTTCTCAAACCTGGGAGTCGTTAGGGCACCACTGACTGACTTCGTCAAACCTGGGGGTCGTTGGGACACCACTGACTGACTTCGTCAAACTGGGGGTCGTTGGGACACCACTGACTGACTTCGTCAAACCTGGGAGTCGTTAGGGCACCACTGACTGACTTCGTCAAACCTGGGGGTCGTTGGGACACCACTGACTGACTTCGTCAAACCTGGAAGTCGTTAGGGCACCACTGACTGACTTCGTCAAACCTGGGAGTCGTTAGGGCACCACTGACTGACTTCGTCAAACCTGGGAGTCGTTAGGGCACCACTGACTGACTTCGTCAAACCTGGGAGTCGTTAGGACACCACTGACTGACTTCGTCAAACCTGGGAGTCGTTAGGGCACCACTGACTGACTTCGTCAAACCTGGAGGTCGTTAGGGCACCACTGACTGACTTCGTCAAACCTGGAGGTCGTTAGGGCACCACTGGCTGACTTCGTCAAACCTGGAGGTCGTTGGGCACCACTGACTGACTTCGTCAAACCTGGGGGTCGTTGGGGCACCACTGACTGACTTCGTCAAACGTCTCCATTTTTCTCTATCTTCAATTATTCTTGGAAACTGCAAAGTCTATTCTTCAATCTTTGATGTTATCTTCCCATCTCTTTCTCTACATACCTCTTCTCATTCATTTACTTCTCACTCACTTAATAGTTTCTTGCTCAGTCATATTTGCCAGACCAGACGTCCAAGACACGTTGACAAACCACTCTATCGCTACGAGCATTGAATACATAGTAAAGTAAAAGTAAAGAGCCCGTCACGCCAAGTGGCGTATAGGGAATATGGTGTTAGTGACTATAATTTTTATAGACCTTCGGCACATGATTTTTGGGGTAATGTTGTCGGTATTACGCCCGTGCCGCTTTACTTTTGTAGAAAAAAATCCGGTTCCCATTTATGGCTGAGTGAACCTGGAAGCCGTCGATCAGGATCGAACCCGACCCCTTGTCCTTTTTAGCCTAGTTCACTAAGCACTGAGCTATCGTGGTTTCCTATTAACAATACATAACATCGTTTAATTACTAGTTGACTGAGTCCAAGATGTAGGAGTAACATTGTCTGTAGGTCTGAAGAAGTCAACATTGCAAGAAAACATTCCGTATTCAACTAGTTTATATTTAGCATTTGCTGGTGAAGGGGCCAGTGCTTTTTCAATATTGGTACATTTCAAACATCAATACTGGGACCTCAAGACACACGCAGTGAATGAACTGAAAGCAGTCAGCAACTTATAGCTGACTGTTGGCGTCAGGAGAAGGGAACCAGCACTGAACAAGATCTTACTTCACCTAACCTTGAGGGGGTCTCGATTAAATATATAATGTGGCAAAATGAGTAGAATTGAAAACAGATGACAAAACAAGTAATATTGTTGTTTGTGTGTTTTTGTTGTTAGAATCGTCATAATTGGACACAAATCAAATCCATATGTGCTCAAATATTCCGCACGAGAAAATCCGAGGATAATCCCGACCCACGTGCACGAACTCCGTAGCACGGGATCCACGGTCTGGGTAGGTTTCTGCTGACAATTTGGTCTGGGAAGCGGCCATCTTGATGACCTACTCTTTTCGATTTTAACTGCCAAAGGTTCGTTAACGTGCGCGAGTGAACACGGGACACCTCCTCTTTATTGGCACTATCAGAGAAGGCAGGACGTCGGACCTCACCGAACAAGAGATCAGGGGCAGGTAACATCATAAAGAAATCACGGATTACATTTTCCTATTTTGAAAGAAAACACAACCGCTTCAGGTGGGCTTTGAACCTTTCTGTCCTAAGGCCGATGTCGTACCTCTAAACCACTCAGCGCCCCCCCCCCTTTCCAAGTACTAATAGTATCGTGCTGAAGTTAGATGTATTGATCCGAACAAACACGCTGTCAAACCAAAAGATAATGCAACTTACTGCCATTGACAACAGATCTTCAGTCAGCAAGAAACAGTCCAGCCAATCGATAATCAATAAAAACTCTGCATAAGTCATGTACCCATTTATTTTATTTTACAAGTTATTCCTAAAGAAACCAAAAACCTGTCAGCGTGATGTAAATGCGCCTGAGTGTTACAATATTACCATTCCAAAAGCTTGAAATGATCATTTCCTTCTATTCTGTAACTCTCGTTTTAAATCGCGTGTACGTCAATGCAGCCATACTTCAAGTGATGTACGCACAACTGGCAGTAATAGTTTGTCTAGCGTGAAGTGAGAATGGAGGGCATAAAATGAGAGTAGAAAGAACATAAGTGAGTCAGCTCGAGTTCATCGCCTTCAAAAGCAGGAGAGAATTGCCTGTTCTCGAACTTCAGCAGGTGGATTTGAGTGTTACATATAGCCTGGAAGTATGAAAACAAAGGGCTTGACTTCAACAAATATTTACCTTGGAGGAACGTCTGCACTCTATTTACTAGGGAAAATGCGTACTCATTTCACTGGGAAATATCTGCACTCAGTAGGGACTATTTTCTGCAGTCCTTTCAATAGAAAAACTATTTTCTTCACATCAATAGGATTTTTTTTATCTCTAGCGAAGTCCAAAAAGACTTAATTTTGCGTGAATATCACTTTTTCCTATTTTTCATATCGACAGTCCCGCCATACAGGCAGATATTCTCCGACTTCAGAGGTACTCTCATATTTTTATCGTCGAGAGTTTTAACGTCGAGAGTTTTAACGTCGAGAGTGTTAACGTCGAGAGTAGATTTTTTTTCCTACTCATTGTGCCCGGGCATCAGCCATTTCTTTGACCTGCTCTTTTCGATTTACAACATCCACGGATTCTTTAACGTGCGCAGAATGCACACGGGACCTCCTGTTTGTCGCCGTCTTCAGAGAAGGCTAGATATCGGATCTCACTACCAAGAGAGGACTAGACATTGGATCTCACTACCAGGAGACGACTAGACATGGGATCTCACTACCAAGAGGACTAGACATTGGATCTCACTACCAAGAGAAGACTAGACATTGGATCTCACTACCAAGAGAGGACTAGACATTGGATCTCACTACCAAGAGAGGACTAGACATTGGATCTCACTACCAGGAGACGACTAGACATTGGATCTCACTACCAGGAGACGACTAGACATTGAATCTCACTACCAAGAGACGACTAGACATTGGATCTCACTACCAGGAGACGACTAGACATTGGATCTCACTACCAAGAGAGGACTAGACATTGGATCTCACTACCAAGAGAGGACTAGACATTGGATCTCACTACCAAGAGACCATGGAAGGGCAAAGTTACGGATTCGATTTTATTTATATATTTTTTTCTTTATTTCAACCGCCTGGGATTGGAATCGAACCCAGAACATTCTTGTCTAAGGCAGACTTCTTACCTCTAGGCCACCAGCCCATTTATTTTTGCAGTCATATTTCAATGGTAATACTGTTTTACTGAGCAGCACTCCAAGGTAGATTAGGGCTGTGACAGACATTTGCTCCCTTGTAAGGATAATAGATTGCATCAGTAAAGTTTCCTCTAGACCAAACTTCATCTATTCTATGCTGAATATTATCCGCCTTTTCAAGCTCGAGCTCAGCAGGACGCCGACTCCTGTGAGTCACGACTCATCCCAGCCCGCCTCCTCCCAAAAGCGACAAGAAACTAAAGCGCTCAAACATTTGCTCGGCGGAGTCACCTTCTGATAATCAGAAATTGCATATCTGTATTTAGTTCGCATGAAAGTGTCTATATCTGCATTGTCGCTTCTTGTAAAAATTGTACTCTTTTTTTTGTTCTTGCAGAGGCCCATATAGTTTTGCCCGTAGTGTTAGGTCTAAGGAGAAATGTCTCCTGTTACAAAGCTTTCTATATAGGTTTCCTATACCTGCTGTCATTTCTGTACGGAATATTTTGCAATCAATTCACACATTAAATATCCCAGAAAATGTACAAAAGAGGTGAGATGCAGAATGGTTCAGGCAAAAGCAGCTTTTAAAAAAAAATGAGGAAGATATTATGCAATCCATTTTTGACAATTGAAACAAGAAAAAGAGTTCTTAAATGTTATGTAGAACTAGTCTTAACATATGGATGCGAATCATGGACAATAGGACAACAGACAAGAAAATCACTGGAGTATGTAGAAATATGGATTTACAGAAGAATGTTGAGAGTACCATGGACAGCTAAGAAGAGTAATGAAGATGTTCTGAGAGAGGTCAAAGCAAAAAGAGAGCTAATTTCCAATATTAGGAAGAAACAATCATCATTTTTTGGCCATGTAATGAGAAGAGAACAACTGGAATATATTGTAACAACTGGGAAAATTGAGGGACGAAGAGGTAGAGGGAAGCAGAGAGAAAAAAATAACAGACAGCTTAATAAGAGAATGGCTTGGCAGAAGGTCAACAACAGAAATTATAAATAGCTGCCGAGATCAAAAAGTTGTGGAGAGACATGATCACCTACGCCAGTAGGCCCAGTACTTGATGATGATGATGATACCAGCAAATGAGTGCACTCACTCATTAGTGAATATTTTCCATAGTGTCATCTGTAAATGTTTCTACTATTTAATAGCTAATATTTATGCACCTATTTAAATAGCAAGTATTTTTCTATTCAATTCATTAGTGGATATTTCTGTGCACTCATTTCAATAAGGGCTTCTGCACCCGTTATAATAAGATTATTCTTACACTCAATGCATTGGGCAATATTGGCATTAGTTATTGCAGGAGATGTGTACACTTGCTTCATAAAAGGATATTTAAACTCATCCATATGTTATATTTGAACTCATCCATATGTCATATTTGAACTCACTCATGTCATATTTGAACTCATTCATGTCATATTTGAACTCATTCATGTCATATTTGAACTCATTCATGTCATATTTGAACTCATTTATGTCATATTTGAACTCACCCATGTCATATTTGAATTCATTCATGTCATATTTGAACTCATCCATGTCATATTTGAACTCATTCATGTCATATTTGAACTAATTCATGTCATATTTGAACTCACCCATGTCATATTTGGACTCATTCATGTCATATTTGAACTCATTCTTATCATATTTGAAGGAATTTACTAAGGAAATATTTGCACTCAATTCCTGATAGCAATTGGTTGCTCTAATTTCATTTGGGAATCTTTGTACTCGATTCTTATTTCTTCGCTCACTCCTGTTGAGGACGTTAGTCTATACTTTAGTCTGTACTTTAGTCTATACTTTAGTCTGTACTTACAGTGGTCTACAGCCCTATCCAAGAGCTAAATATTTTTTTCTTTCACTCCGAATCGTGCACTCACTCAACTTTGATCTATTTGCATTGACTCAACTTTGATATACTTGCACTCACTCAACCTTGATCTATTTGCATTGACTCAACTTTGATCTATTTGCACTCACTCACCTTTGATCTATTTGCACTCACTCAACTTTGATCTATTTGCACTCACTCAACTTTGATCTATTTGCACTCATTTCGTATGAGAACATTTGTACCAAATTTCACTGGTAAATATTTGAAAAAAAAATTGTCATGGAAATGTTTGCACTCATTAGTTCTCTCTCTCTCTCTCTCTCTCTGCGTTCAGGACTCAATCAGAGTAAGGATTCCAGACTCTCATATGAAGTCAGCTGTCAGGCTAAGTGTGTTGATCGCCCTCACAGACAGAACATCACAATTAGAGTCTGTCAGATCCACTCTGACTGAACACCCGTTAATACGTTGCACTGTGTTCTGCGCCAGTGGCCCAGTGCATCCGATTTCAGCCAGCATTTTTTCAGGTTTGCTTTCCTTAGCCTTTGATTGTCCCCAATCTTCCTGCAAGGCAGCAGTTGATCTTTTCTGTCGGGGGATTCTGCCCTTAGATGGTCGGCCTTCCCAGGTTTACGAGCACCATCTGCCCGAGTCACTAGAGGTGACTAACACAGACATGCGACTGTAATATGAGGAAACTGCAACAAGGAACACATTTCATGCATAGCCTCCATTTGTTCCCGCCGCCTATCCCCATATACCGGTAAGTCACGTCCTCCCGAAAATGATGATCATCGTAGCACTTGATGATGTTAGGCCATCGTTGATGACTCAATTCCGAACATATAGACACACAGTCAGTCGTCAAATTATTCTTGTTGCACATCAAACAGCAGACCGTAAGATTTGCGCACGGCCGGTTTAGGGAACCAATACGATGACAAAGAGAGATCGCAGACGACAAATAGAGAAGATGTTAGATAGCTTAGTGTCATGGCATGAAAAACAGTCAACTAAAGAATTTTTATAATGCACTGTGGATAGAAGATTGTGGAAGGACATTATCGCCAACGCTAAGCGATATGGCTAATGATGATGATGATGATGATGATGATGAATCAGGAATAAACGAATCAAGCATCTTGTCACTCGTTCCCATATGAAGTATCTGTAGTGCTAACACGATATTTTTTTACCCGATTTTGTTGTTTTTAATTATGTTTCTAAGTAGCTGTTGATATGATGTTATTATGGCAAAAAGAAGTAATGGACAGAGCGTTATAGTGATACAGTAATGTTAAGAAAAAACTAATAGCTGCTCTGTGCTGTTGGCTATTGTCACGTTCATACAAAAGTTTGTATGACACGCACCGGTTATAAAACTGCAACCGTTCTAATGTGTTTTGTAGAACAAGTTCCCCTCGTTCAAGCCTCCTACAGTCTGCTGTAAACACATTTCGAGGAACCTACCTAAAAACCCAGGTAATTAACGAGGATTAGACGAGATCATTTGGCCTGCGTGAGAATTTGGAAGTTACCCCATCACCTTGACCCTGGAGACACCTGTAACCGAGCGGTGCCAAGTCCCATGTCATGACGTGTAGAAACAAACATTGGCGAGTTTTTAAAATGTCATGAATGAAAGTAAACAGAATTATAATTAGTTCGTTTCTTTGTCTGCTGCGTCTTTTATCGTTGGTGCCACGAGGGAGGGGGAAGGACTTGGTGGTCTAGAAGTAAGACGTCGGCTCTTTAGATAGGGAGGACCCAGGTTCATAGACCACCACAGGGGGTAATTATTTTTTTTTTTCAATGGTTTCCTCGTGGCTTGACCCTTCCTTGATCTCTTGTGAGACCCAACGTCTGGCCTGCATGGATAACGGCAATAAACATGAGGTTCCGTATACACTCTGTCACGTTAAAGAAACCATGCAGATAAAATTGAAAAAAAAGTAGGCGATAAATTTGGCCGCAGTCCGGGCCAATAGCAATACGATTTGTACAGGGGTCGCGTTGAATTTTCTCAAGGTTATCGAGGGGGATTTCGGAGCACAAATATTGTATGGCGATATTAGGGAACGAAGGAGACTAAAGACTGGACCAGTGCTGGGGTATACGGATATAAGAAAGGCTTCCTTGAGGGAATTATCTATCAGTGAAACAAACTGGGAAAATCTGGCTGCAAATAGTAGCACATGGAGAACAAACATAAAAAAAAACTGCACAGCAACATTCAAGGCAGCGTTGATATCAAACTCAGAAGGAAAAAGGCGCGGGAGGCAGGAGACGAGACCAGGCACCATGAATACATCTTATTCATTCTGCTGTCGAATCTGACTATCCAATATTGGCAATATTAGCCACGTGAGAAGCTGTTCAGCAAAACAGCGTCCGCATGATACACTAATAGTTTACCGAACTACTGACTTATCATCGGAGCCGGGATAGCTCAGTGGTTAGTGAACTGGACTACACAGGACTAGAGGTCCCCGGCTTTCGGGTTCACCCAGTCTTAAATGGGTACCTGATTTTTGTTGCAAAAGTTAAGCGGCACGGGCGTAATACCCACTACAAAACCTAAAAATCACGTGTTAAAGGTCTGCAAAAAATGATGGTCATTAACACCATATTCCCTATACGTCACTTGTCGTGACGGGGCTCTTTACTTTTAACAATACTAAAAAAAAAGAAGAAAAATGTGGTATGGTGACTGCTTTACGTGGTAATGGACAAAACAAAAGTCGACGTTTCGACCAAGAAGGCTGTCAGCTGGAACAACAAACAACAAACACAAAAATATATATATAAGGATATGTAAACAAATCTAACTACATGTGCAATATACTAGATGACTTTACATCATCATCATCATGTGCCATAGGCGATCATGTCCCTCCACAATATTCTCCCACAGTGCATCGTATCAGTTCTGTTGTTGACTGTTTTCCATGCCATGACACCAAGCTTCCAGTATTTCTCTCTTTGTCGTCCGCGATCTCTCTTTCCTTTTATTTTGCCAGTTGTAACCAAGTATTCCAACTTTCCTCTTCTCATGATGTGCCCGAAAAAATGTTGATTGCTTTTTTCTGATGTTTTATAGGAGCTCCCTTTTTGTGTTGGCCTCTTTGAGAACTTCCTCATTGGTCTTTTTAGCTGTCCAGGGAACTTTCAATATTCTTCTGAGAAATCCCATCTCTGTGGCCTCTAATCGTCTTTTGATTTGTTTGTCTACTGTCCATGATTCGCTTCCATAGGTCAGAATTGGTTCTATATAGCACCGATGAACTCTCTTTCTAATTTCTATTGACATAGATTTGTTGCATAATATATTTTTCATTTTCTGAAATGCTATTTTGGCCTGAGCTATTCTGCTTTTTATTTATGTGGTGCATCTCCCATCTGATGTTATTATTGTAGCCAAGTATTTGACGCGTTGCACTTGTTTCAGATTTGTTCTGTTTATTTGTATGCTGCATGATAGTGGTGATTGTTTCTTCGATATAACCATTACTTCTGTTTTCTTACTATTCAGACTGAGACCTTTCTTGTTGCTTTCTTTTACTATTATGTCTATCATTTCTTGTAGTTCATTCTCTGTCTCTGCTATTAAGATTGTGTCATCCGCATATCGCAAATTATTTATGTTGTGACCGTTGACTTCAATTCATTTTTGTCTCCTATTGATCTCATAATGTATTCGCTGTAAAGTGAAAACAAATCCGGCGACAGAACACAGCCTTGTCTGACTCCTTGTTTTATAAATTGAAATTGTCCTGTTGGTTGTTAATTCGTATAGCTGCTGTTTGTTGCCAGTACATGGTTTTTTTATGATTCGCAGATCCTTGCCATCAATGTTTAATTTCTCCAGCATATTGATTATTTCTACATGCTTTGTCAAATGCTTTCATGTTGTCTATGATGCACATATGAAGATCTTTCTTTACCTCTATAGATCTTTCTATCAATGTTCTTAAGATGTATATTGCATTTTGGTGCCCTTTCCTTCCACAAATCCACATTGTTCCTCACTTATTTATTGTTTTATTTTGTTCCTTACACGTCTCATGATTGTTCTTAGTAATATTTTAGTCATATGGCTCACGAGACTAATAGTGCGATGGTCTTCACAATCACTGGCGCCTGACTTTTCGGTATGGCTACAAATATAGATTTTAGTATATCTTCAGGTATGTGTCCAGTGTTATATATGTCATTGAGTAATTTTGTTATGACTTGTACTCCCAGCTCTCCTAATGCATTTATCTCTTCGATTGTTATATTGTCAGGACCTGGAGCTTTGCCTCTTTTCATGTGTTGAATTGCGTCCTCCACTTCACTCTGCATTATTGGTGGTCCTGTGTCTTCAATTCAATTGTTTAATCCTGGTCTTTCATCATCATAGAGTTGACTGATATATTCTGTCCATCTTTCTATTGTCTTCTCCTGTCCCATTATTATATTTCCTTCCTTTGATTTCACACATCCTGAAACTTTGACATCTTTTCCTCCTGTTAATTCATTTAACTGATTGTGCATATATTTTGAGTCTTTCTTTTGTTGTTTTTCCATTTCTTCACATTTCTGTTTTAACCATCCTTCCTTTGCTTCTCTGCACTTGTTTTGGATTCTCTTATACAATATTTTGTATGTCCCTTCTTTTTCTTATGTTTTCTTCTTTCGTCCATTATTTGTAATATTTCTTCTGTCATCAATTTCTTTTTGTTGATTCTTTTAATTACTGGTATTACCTCTTTGACTTTACATGTAGCTCAAAACTGAGTATCTTCTGCTTGTGCGCCGTGCAGCTCAACATTACACCATAGATAGAATCATGATAAGATCTATTTATTGTAATATTTGTACATGTGTTATATTGCTTCTTTTATTCTTCTTCTTCGTCTTCATTCCATAAGTTCGTGGATGGGGTCGTTAGGACACCACTGACTGACTTCGTCAAACCTGGGGGTCGTTGGGGCACCACTGGCTGACTTCGTCAAACCTGGGGGTCGTTGGGGCACCACTGACTGACTTCGTCAAACCTGGGGGTCGTTGGGGCACCACTGACTGACTTCGACAAAACCTGGGAGTCGTTAGGGCACCACTGACTGACTTCGTCAAACCTGGGGGTCGTTAGGGCACCACTGGCTGACTTCGTCAAACCTGGAGGTCGTTAGGGCACCACTGACTGACTTCGTCAAACCTGGGGCTCGTTAGGGCACCACTGACTGACTTCGTCAAACCTGGGAGTCGTTAGGGCACCACTGACTGACTTCGTCAAACCTGGGGGTCGTTGGGACACCACTGACTGACTTCGTCAAACCTGGGGGTCGTTGGGACACCACTGGCTGACTTCGTCAAACCTGGGGTCGTTAGGGCACCACTGGCTGACTTCGTCAAACCTGGGGGTCGTTGGGGCACCACTGACTGACTTCGTCAAACCTGGGGGTCGTTGGGGCACCACTGACTGACTTCGTCAAACCTGGGGGTCGTTGGGGCACCACTGGCTGACTTCGTCAAACCTGGGGGTCGTTGGGGCACCACTGGCTGACTTCTCAAACCTGGGAGTCGTTAGGGCACCACTGACTGACTTCGTCAAACCTGGGGGTCGTTGGGACACCACTGACTGACTTCGTCAAACCTGGGGGTCGTTGGGACACCACTGACTGACTTCGTCAAACCTGGGAGTCGTTAGGGCACCACTGACTGACTTCGTCAAACCTGGGGGTCGTTGGGGACACCACTGACTGACTTCGTCAAACCTGGAAGTCGTTAGGGCACCACTGACTGACTTCGTCAAACCTGGGAGTCGTTAGGGCACCACTGACTGACTTCGTCAAACCTGGGAGTCGTTAGGGCACCACTGACTGACTTCGTCAAACCTGGGAGTCGTTAGGACACCACTGACTGACTTCGTCAAACCTGGGAGTCGTTAGGGCACCACTGACTGACTTCGTCAAACCTGGAGGTCGTTAGGGCACCACTGGCTGACTTCGTCAAACCTGGAGGTCGTTGGGGCACCACTGACTGACTTCGTCAAACCTGGGGGTCGTTGGGGCACCACTGACTGACTTCGTCAAACGTCTCCATTTTTCTCTATCTTCAATTATTCTTGGAAACTGCAAAGTCTATTCTTCAATCTTTGATGTTATCTTCCCATCTCTTTCTCTACATACCTCTTCTCATTCATTTACTTCTCACTCACTTAATAGTTTCTTGCTCAGTCATATTTGCCAGACCAGACGTCCAAGACACGTTGACAAACCACTCTATCGCTACGAGCATTGAATACATAGTAAAGTAAAAGTAAAGAGCCCGTCACGCCAAGTGGCGTATAGGGAATATGGTGTTAGTGACTATAATTTTATAGACCTTCGGCACATGATTTTTGGGGTAATGTTGTCGGTATTACGCCCGTGCCGCTTTACTTTTGTAGAAAAAAATCCGGTTCCCATTATGGCTGAGTGAACCTGGAAGCCGTCGATCAGGATCGAACCCGACCCCTTGTCCTTTTTAGCCTAGTTCACTAAGCACTGAGCTATCGTGGTTTCCTATTAACAATACATAACATCGTTTAATTACTAGTTGACTGAGTCCAAGATGTAGGAGTAACATTGTCTGTAGGTCTGAAGAAGTCAACATTGCAAGAAAACATTCCGTATTCAACTAGTTTATATTAGCATTTGCTGGTGAAGGGGCCAGTGCTTTTTCAATATTGGTACATTTCAAACATCAATACTGGGACCTCAAGACACACGCAGTGAATGAACTGAAAGCAGTCAGCAACTTATAGCTGACTGTTGGCGTCAGGAGAAGGGAACCAGCACTGAACAAGATCTTACTTCACCTAACCTTGAGGGGTCTCGATTAAATATATAATGTGGCAAAATGAGTAGAATTGAAAACAGATGACAAAACAAGTAATATTGTTGTTTGTGTGTTTTTGTTGTTAGAATCGTCATAATTGGACACAAATCAAATCCATATGTGCTCAAATATTCCGCACGAGAAAATCCGAGGATAATCCCGACCCACGTGCACGAACTCCGTAGCACGGGATCCACGGTCTGGGTAGGTTTCTGCTGACAATTTGGTCTGGGAAGCGGCCATCTTGATGACCTACTCTTTTCGATTTTAACTGCCAAAGGTTCGTTAACGTGCGCGAGTGAACACGGGACACCTCCTCTTTATTGGCACTATCAGAGAAGGCAGGACGTCGGACCTCACCGAACAAGAGATCAGGGGCAGGTAACATCATAAAGAAATCACGGATTACATTTTCCTATTTTGAAAGAAAACACAACCGCTTCAGGTGGGCTTTGAACCTTTCTGTCCTAAGGCCGATGTCGTACCTCTAAACCACTCAGCGCCCCCCCCCCCCCTTTCCAAGTACTAATAGTATCGTGCTGAAGTTAGATGTATTGATCCGAACAAACACGCTGTCAAACAAAAGATAATGCAACTTACTGCCATTGACAACAGATCTTCAGTCAGCAAGAAACAGTCAGCCAATCGATAATCAATAAAAACTCTGCATAAGTCATGTACCCATTTATTTTATTTTACAAGTTATTCCTAAAGAAACCAAAACCTGTCAGCGTGATGTAAATGCGCCTGAGTGTTACAATATTACCATTCCAAAAGCTTGAAATGATCATTTCCTTCTATTCTGTAACTCTCGTTTTAAATCGCGTGTACGTCAATGCAGCCATACTTCAAGTGATGTACGCACAACTGGCAGTAATAGTTTGTCTAGCGTGAAGTGAGAATGGAGGGCATAAAATGAGAGTAGAAAGAACATAAGTGAGTCAGCTCGAGTTCATCGCCTTCAAAAGCAGGAGAGAATTGCCTGTTCTCGAACTTCAGCAGGTGGATTTGAGTGTTACATATAGCTGGAAGTATGAAAACAAAGGGCTTGACTTCAACAAATATTTACCTTGGAGGAACGTCTGCACTCTATTTACTAGGGAAAATGCGTACTCATTTCACTGGGAAATATCTGCACTCAGTAGGGACTATTTTCTGCAGTCCTTTCAATAGAAAAACTATTTTCTTCACATCAATAGGATTTTTTTTTATCTCTAGCGAAGTCCAAAAAGACTTAATTTTGCGTGAATATCACTTTTTCCTATTTTCATATCGACAGTCCCGCCATACAGGCAGATATTCTCCGACTTCAGAGGTACTCTCATATTTTTATCGTCGAGAGTTTTAACGTCGAGAGTTTTAACGTCGAGAGTGTTAACGTCGAGAGTAGATTTTTTTCCTACTCATTGTGCCCGGGCATCAGCCATTTCTTTGACCTGCTCTTTTCGATTTACAACATCCACGGATTCTTTAACGTGCGCAGAATGCACACGGGACCTCCTGTTTGTCGCCGTCTTCAGAGAAGGCTAGATATCGGATCTCACTACCAAGAGAGGACTAGACATTGGATCTCACTACCAGGAGACGACTAGACATTGGATCTCACTACCAAGAGAGGACTAGACATTGGATCTCACTACCAAGAGAAGACTAGACATTGGATCTCACTACCAAGAGAGGACTAGACATTGGATCTCACTACCAAGAGAGGACTAGACATTGGATCTCACTACCAGGAGACGACTAGACATTGGATCTCACTACCAGGAGACGACTAGACATTGAATCTCACTACCAAGAGACGACTAGACATTGGATCTCACTACCAGGAGACGACTAGACATTGGATCTCACTACCAAGAGAGGACTAGACATTGGATCTCACTACCAGAGAGGACTAGACATTGGATCTCACTACCAAGAGACCATGGAAGGGCAAAGTTACGGATTCGATTTTATTTATATATTTTTTTCTTTATTTCAACCGCCTGGGATTGGAATCGAACCCAGAACATTCTTGTCTAAGGCAGACTTCTTACCTCTAGGCCACCAGCCCATTTATTTTTGCAGTCATATTTCAATGGTAATACTGTTTTACTGAGCAGCACTCCAAGGTAGATTAGGGCTGTGACAGACATTTGCTCCCTTGTAAGGATAATAGATTGCATCAGTAAAGTTTCCTCTAGACCAAACTTCATCTATTCTATGCTGAATATTATCCGCCTTTTCAAGCTCGAGCTCAGCAGGACGCCGACTCCTGTGAGTCACGACTCATCCCAGCCCGCCTCCTCCCAAAGCGACAAGAAACTAAAGCGCTCAAACATTTGCTCGGCGGAGTCACCTTCTGATAATCAGAAATTGCATATCTGTATTTAGTTCGCATGAAAGTGTCTATATCTGCATTGTCGCTTCTTGTAAAAATTGTACTCTTTTTTTTTGTTCTTGCAGAGGCCCATATAGTTTTGCCCGTAGTGTTAGGTCTAAGGAGAAATGTCTCCTGTTACAAAGCTTTCTATATAGGTTTCCTATACCTGCTGTCATTTCTGTACGGAATATTTTGCAATCAATTCACACATTAAATATCCCAGAAAATGTACAAAAGAGGTGAGATGCAGAATGGTTCAGGCAAAAGCAGCTTTTAAAAAAAAATGAGGAAGATATTATGCAATCCATTTTTGACAATTGAAACAAGAAAAAGAGTTCTTAAATGTTATGTAGAACTAGTCTTAACATATGGATGCGAATCATGGACAATAGGACAACAGACAAGAAAATCACTGGAGTATGTAGAAATATGGATTTACAGAAGAATGTTGAGAGTACCATGGACAGCTAAGAAGAGTAATGAAGATGTTCTGAGAGAGGTCAAAGCAAAAAGAGAGCTAATTTCCAATATTAGGAAGAAACAATCATCATTTTTTGGCCATGTAATGAGAAGAGAACAACTGGAATATATTGTAACAACTGGGAAAATTGAGGGACGAAGAGGTAGAGGGAAGCAGAGAGAAAAAAATAACAGACAGCTTAATAAGAGAATGGCTTGGCAGAAGGTCAACAACAGAAATTATAAATAGCTGCCGAGATCAAAAGTTGTGGAGAGACATGATCACCTACGCCAGTAGGCCCAGTACTTGATGATGATGATGATACCAGCAAATGAGTGCACTCACTCATTAGTGAATATTTTCCATAGTGTCATCTGTAAATGTTTCTACTATTTAATAGCTAATATTTATGCACCTATTTAAATAGCAAGTATTTTTCTATTCAATTCATTAGTGGATATTTCTGTGCACTCATTTCAATAAGGGCTTCTGCACCCGTTATAATAAGATTATTCTTACACTCAATGCATTGGGCAATATTGGCATTAGTTATTGCAGGAGATGTGTACACTTGCTTCATAAAAGGATATTTAAACTCATCCATATGTTATATTTGAACTCATCCATATGTCATATTTGAACTCACTCATGTCATATTTGAACTCATTCATGTCATATTTGAACTCATTCATGTCATATTTGAACTCATTCATGTCATATTTGAACTCATTTATGTCATATTTGAACTCACCCATGTCATATTTGAATTCATTCATGTCATATTTGAACTCATCCATGTCATATTTGAACTCATTCATGTCATATTTGAACTAATTCATGTCATATTTGAACTCACCCATGTCATATTTGGACTCATTCATGTCATATTTGAACTCATTCTTATCATATTTGAAGGAATTTACTAAGGAAATATTTGCACTCAATTCTGATAGCAATTGGTTGCTCTAATTTCATTTGGGAATCTTTGTACTCGATTCTTATTTCTTCGCTCACTCCTGTTGAGGACGTTAGTCTATACTTTAGTCTGTACTTTAGTCTATACTTTAGTCTGTACTTTACAGTGGTCTACAGCCCTATCCAAGAGCTAAATATTTTTTTCTTTCACTCCGAATCGTGCACTCACTCAACTTTGATCTATTTGCATTGACTCAACTTTGATATACTTGCACTCACTCAACCTTGATCTATTTGCATTGACTCAACTTTGATCTATTTGCACTCACTCACCTTTGATCTATTTGCACTCACTCAACTTTGATCTATTTGCACTCACTCAACTTTGATCTATTTGCACTCATTTCGTATGAGAACATTTGTACCAAATTTCACTGGTAAATATTTGAAAAAAAAAATTGTCATGGAAAATGTTTGCACTCATTAGTTCTCTCTCTCTCTCTCTCTCTGCGTTCAGGACTCAATCAGAGTAAGGATTCCAGACTCTCATATGAAGTCAGCTGTCAGGCTAAGTGTGTTGATCGCCCTCACAGACAGAACATCACAATTAGAGTCTGTCAGATCCACTCTGACTGAACACCCGTTAATACGTTGCACTGTGTTCTGCGCCAGTGGCCCAGTGCATCCGATTTCAGCCAGCATTTTTTCAGGTTTGCTTTCCTTAGCCTTTGATTGTCCCCAATCTTCCTGCAAGGCAGCAGTTGATCTTTTCTGTCGGGGATTCTGCCCTTAGATGGTCGGCCTTCCCAGGTTTACGAGCACCATCTGCCCGAGTCACTAGAGGTGACTAACACAGACATGCGACTTGTAATATGAGGAAACTGCAACAAGGAACACATTTCATGCATAGCCTCCATTTGTTCCCGCCGCCTATCCCCATATACCGGTAAGTCACGTCCTCCCGAAAATGATGATCATCGTAGCACTTGATGATGTTAGGCCATCGTTGATGACTCCAATTCCGAACATATAGACACACAGTCAGTCGTCAAATTATTCTTGTTGCACATCAAACAGCAGACCGTAAGATTTGCGCACGGCCGGTTTAGGGAACCAATACGATGACGTAGGACACAATGTCGCCAAACTCATAATCACGATACCTTTAGACTTATGTCTGATTACTCAAGTGTAAACAGTCTACGACGAACAATACACGAAGCAACTTCCCAAAGAGACAAAACTGCGACTGACGAAGTAGTTTACATTAATGTGTAACGTGGAAATAACTTGCGTCAAAGAATCCCAATAACGGTCTTGAACAGCACTAATGTGACGTAAAGCACAGATGAAGTCTGGACGGTGGAATGTCTCACTCACAACACTTGATTCGTCAAAAAACGGACTGTTGTCGACCTACGACCTCGTCTTAGCGACACAGATGTATCAAGCATATCATCATTTTGACTTTTCATTAGTTCAAGGATATTTGAATTGTCCATATATTAGCTCTAGAATATTTGAATGTCCATATATTAGCTCAAGAATATTTGAATGTCCCTATATTAGCTCTCATTTAACTAGTGAATTATTACATTTTTTTTTCTATCGAACACTCATTGAATTACAAAAAAAGCAAACTTCTGACATATAGAGTGTAGAATTACTTTCCTATTTGCCATCTTCGGCTCTAAGTGACAATAGACACATGGACAGATTTGCAACAGACTTTGTACCATACAATATGGAGACTTTGTGGTCTAGTGTAAGACGTCGGTTTATGGTGCAGGAACGTCCTGTGTTTGATTCCCTTACAGGCGGTAGAGATTTTTCAAAAATCGATCCCGCTGTTTCTCCGTGGCTTTACCCTCCCCTGGTTTCTGAGTATGAGATTCCATGTCTAGCCGTCTCGGAAAATAGCGAAAAATATGAGGTCCCGTGCACACTCGCGCACGTTAAAGTACCCTCATCGGTTAAAAGTAGAAAAGAGTAGACCAAAAATGGCCGCTGTCAGGTAGAAAGTTGTTCAGCAAGTCTACCAATCTATGCCGAAGACGGATGTATTGGCTAAAAGGCGTAGATATCGTTGTTATGTCGTAAATTAGCGACACAGCGTATCGATGACCACTTAACGGGTGAACGCTATGGAAGGAGCAAAGGCACCAAGATGGGCAGAGATGCGAAGCTGATGTAAAGCTGATGATAATAATTACAATTTTTTTTTTTAAAAAAGAGAGAAAAAAGTGGTATTGTAACATATTTACGTAGATGAGAAACAAAACAAAGTGGTATTGTAACATCTTTACGTAGATGAGAGACAAAACAAAAGTGGTATTGTAACATCTTTACGTAGATGAGAAACAAAACAAAAGTGGTATTGTAACATCTTTACGTAGATGAGAAACAAAACAAAAGTGGTATTGTAACATCTTTACGTAGATGAGAAACAAGACAAAAGTGGTATTGTAACATCTTTACGTAGATGAGAAACAAAACAAAAGTGGTATTGTAACATCTTTACGTAGATGAGAAACAAAACAAAAGTGGTATTGTAACATCTTTACGTAGATGAGAAACAAAACAAAAGTGGTATTGTAACATCTTTACGTAGATGAGAAACAAAACAAAAGTGGTATTGTAACATCTTTACGTAGATGAGAAACAAGACAAAAGTGGTATTGTAACATCTTTACGTAGATGAGAAACAAAACAAAAGTGGTATTGTAACATCTTTACGTAGATGAGAAACAAAACAAAAGTGGTATTGTAACATCTTTACGTAGATGAGAAACAAAACAAAAGTGGTATTGTAACATCTTTACGTAGATGAGAAACAAAACAAAAGTGGTATTGTAACATCTTTACGTAGATGAGAAACAAAACAAAAGTGGTATTGTAACATCTTTACGTAGATGAGAAACAAAACAAAAGTGGTATTGTAACATCTTTACGTAGATGAGAAACAAAACAAAAGTGGTATTGTAACATCTTTACGTAGATGAGAAACAAAACAAAAGTCGAACGACGCTTCTACCAAGAAGACCTTCAGCTGGAACAACAAACAACAACACACAATTATATCTAAGGAACGCTAAAGAAGAGGGGTATCAGACAAACAATACCGCTCCCTTGTTCCAAGAACATTCAGCCATTTTCTGTCGAGAACATTCAACCATTTTCTGTCGAGAACATTCAACCATTTTCTGTCGAGAACATTCAACCATTTTCTGTCAAGAGCTAACATTGTATAAGGGACACTTTACATTCAACCTTCACAAAATAAATGACTGCAGGAAACCCGTGTTCCCTTCACTTCTCCACAACAACAAAGTCGTAAAATATCTTACCTTCAAAAACAACAGTCATCATATTTTGACACCGCTGCTTACAACGTTCAAGGGAACTTCTTCTCCAGTTACTAATCTCCCGCTTTTAAACTATTCCTTCCTAACCCAACTTTCTTACACTGATCTATCGTGTCTGTGGCAGTTTTGAGGTCCGTGTTTTTCTAAGAACATAAATAACAAACACTTAACACAGCATCAAACAGATTACATGCTGCTGCTGGTCTGCAATCAATATTAGTTTCAGGAAAAAGTCGATAAAATCGTCAACATTAGCTATAAACAAAATCAAGTGGTTCACAGCACTGGCTTATTTTTAAAATTACCATTTATAAACTCGTGTATGTACTATTGATATATATGTATATATGTATATATATATATATATATATATAGGCAAAAAGATCAAAACACAACGAGCCATCAATAAAAGTTGTGAGAACGCAGGATGCAAGGGCCGACTACGAAAATGGTGGATTGATAGAATATTACAAACACTAGGAAACGTAACAGCAGGAGAGGTCAATAGAAGAGCAAAAGGCCGTAAATTATTTCGACGCTGAAAGGCAAATTAAGAAGAAAAGAAAGAAGAAGACTATAAATAAAGCGGGTGTGAGTGAGAGGGAGAGAGGGTATATGCACATAATATATGCATAAACACACACTCGCGTATAAGTGTGTTGTGTGTGTATGTTTTGTGTATGTATGTATATATATGAACATATACAATAACACCTCTCAGTCGAAAAGGAAGGTCGCGGTGACACGATGAAGCGATGGACAATACAGATACATCACAAGCATATATTGCACGGGAAGCTTATGGTTGAGGGACGGCCTGTAGATAAACGAAAGTTGCAAGACAAATCTGTCTGCAGGCATCCTTGAGTGAATTCTCCATTAATGAGAGAGACTGTGATAAATTGGTACATGATCGTCCTTGTAGTTGTAGGTAGTCGAAGGCCCCGGTATCACAGCAAACGAATTAAGATCCATAATTGCTCAACCGCCCATGCCATTGGAATCATGCGAATTAACATCTTATCGCAATCGAAATATCGAAACACGATCCGGATGAAGTACACAATTCACGGTGTGCACAGAGCACTAAACTCAGTAGCTCCGGCAGCAAGCTAGGAATACGATCGTCGTTATTGGCAAGATTGACGTTGAAAGAAATGCTCGGTAAAACAGAACAAGAAAGTTAACATTGACGATCCACTTCTGCTGTTTCTACTAGCCTGTGAAGTTGTTAAAAGCCATAAAAAGACATATTATAATTTTTGCAAAGCAGCGAACTCAGAGGGGCAGATAATAATACAAACAGAATGTCTAGAGGAAGATTGTTATCTCCAATATCTACTACCGGTGGTTTTAGTACAATATAGAGTTGTCTTCTATCTCCCATATCTACTACCAATGGTTTCAGTACAATATAATGTTGTGTTCTATATCTCCTATCTACTACCAATGGTTTCAGTAAAATATAATGTTGTGTTCTATATCTCCTATCTACTACCAAGGTTTCAGTACAATATAATGTTGTGTTCTATATCTCCTATCTACTACCAAAGGTTTCAGTACAATATAATGTTGTGTTCTATATCTCCTATCTACAACCAATGGTTTCAGTACACTATAATGTTGTGTTCTATCTCTCCTATCTACAACCAATGGTTTCAGTACAAAATAATGTTGTGTTCTATATCTCCTATCTACAACCAATGGTTTCAGTACAATATAGAGTTGCCTTCTATCTCTCCTATCTACTACCAAATGTTTCAATACAATATAGAGTCGCCTTCTATCTCACCTATCTACTACCAATGGTTTCAGTACAACATCAGTTTGCTTTCTCCAACAAATCAAGCGAGGCATACTTGCCCCTAATGTTTGTAGGTCATTGTGGGTCAGGCAGGTTTTTTCCCAGGTACACTTTTCCGTTTTTCAACGATTCAGAGTCCCCTCTTTTTAAAAAAAAAGAGATTCTTGAGTAGAGTCCAACGTTTTCAATTTGGTTTAGGTCGGGACAGTTGCTGGGTCATTTCTGTGCTGTTGCATCCTTCCCTTCTAGCCATATTTTAGTTTTATGAGCTGTGAGCTTCATATCATGGGCATGTTGACATGTGTACCCAATCGGGGTACATGACCTGCATACAAGGTTGAAGATGTGTTTCTAGTGTCGATGTATTTTTCTTTTGTGAAAATGTCTCTCTCTCTCTCTCTCTGCGATCAGGACTCAATCAGAGTAGGATTCCAGACTCCCACATGAAGTCAGCTGTCAGGCTAAGTGTGTTGATCGCCCCCATAGACAGAACATCACAAGTAGAGTTCGCCAGATCCACTCTGATTGAACACCCGTTAATACGTTGCACTGTGTTCTGCGCTAGTGGCCCAGTGCATCCGATTTCAGCCAGCATTTTATTCGGGTTTGCTTTCCCTAGCCTTTGATTGTCCCCAATCTTCCTGCAAGGCAGCAGGTTGTCTTTTCTGTAGGGGGATTCTGCCCTTAGATGGTCGGCCCTCCCAGGTTTACGAGCACCATCTGCCCGAGTCACTAGAGGTGACTAACACAGACATACACACACAAAGATAGGGGATGTGACTAACACTGGTGCACACTAAGATATGAGATATGACTAAACACAGACACATAAAGATATGAGACATGATTAATACGGACGCACCAAGATATGAGATATGACTAACATGACACACACCAAGATATGAGCCATGGCCAGCACACACAAGCCAAGATATGAGCCATGGCTAGCACAGAAACACATCAAGATATGAGCCATGGCTTCACGGAAAAACACCAAGAAATGAACCATGTCTAGCACAGAAACACATTAAAGTGTCCATATGCTTGGGCTTGTTGTAGTCGGCAGGCTCTTCTGAACGTGGGAATCACATGTTTCGTTCAAACAGTTGTCCGGAGATTTGAGAGTGCAGTCTGGCCCATAGAACGTTCTCTTGCATGTACAGTTCCCGATTGACTGCTCACAGGTGTCGTTGAAACAGTTGTCCGGACATTTAAGAGTGCAATCTGACTCGTAGTACGTTTCCTTGCACGTACAGTGTGAAAAGGATTATCACATCGGCGCCATCAATTGCATGAGCTGCCAACTGATGGTATGTTGATATTGTGCTCATGAAGACGACGATGATGGCTCAACTTGGACTGACCCTCGACTGTTTGTGATCTGATTATGAACTGGACTTATCACTTGTTCACCTTGGTTATTATCTTGTCATTACAGAACTTAGAAACCATTGTAATGTCCACGTCACAAACTTCTATCATGGAAAATATCATTACAGACACTTACTCACTAGTCTGCTCACTGTCACTCTACAGTATGATCAAAGAATAACCTGTTTACTAAACTAGACTCCTGTGAAGAAGCTGTTCCAAATGAAGTATCTATAGTCTGGTTGTTCCTACACACTTCTATTAATGTGAGAGGTCCGCCCTGTTCCTGACTAAAGGATCCACGCCCTACTGACGTGGACCAGTCTCTCTACCTCCCTTAGCATACATGTGACTTCCTGACTTTTCTGCTTGTGGAGACCCTTAATGACTTCATATCTCAACCAATAGAATTACGTCACTTCTCAGCTCCCCGCCCACAATTTTGATCACTCTCCGTGTTTCTAGACATTCTATAATCTTCACGAGATTTATTCTTTCCTCCTTGTTATCCTAACTCTACTCACCTGTCACGCATCACTCACTTAAACTACCATGTTCACTCCACTCCCCTTTGTCCTCTCTTCACACTTGACTGCTCTCCCAGACTCAACTCATTCTAATCTTCATTCGAGATCCTGAACTCGTACACTGTCTCGTGAGTCTTACTCTCTCTTAACACACAAGGCGAAGGCGCGCCTACCAGCACCAGAGCTGGAAGTTGTCAGCGACCAACAGCTGATGGCTTGCGCCAGGATCGGTTAACCAAAACCATCCAGACCCTGCTCCACCTCTCCGCGGTGCCTCAAGTAACAGACTAACCTGTCTAGTCTGGCCAAGCGTGCAGGGATCGAAGAGGGAAGACAACCCGGTACTCAAAAATGTCGTGCTGAAGTCGGATGTGTTCGGCCGAAAGGCGCAAAAATAACAGTTATACTGCAAACCACAACACAACGCAGACACGTCCATTACGTTCTAGTAAGGGCGGATGATGAAGAGGAAGATTCTAGTCTCCCATGATACTCTAGAATACTTTAGTCATCGGGCGAACGCAACACACGATTATCATTATCATTATCTCAATGCCCATTACACTGTCCCTTTACAATATTACATTACACAATCCCATTACAATATTACATTACACTATTACAAGAACTCCTGTGAATACACAGTAGGATTTCACCTCTTGCTGACGTCCCTTCCCATTGATGGAATTTTGGGGTATGGTTTCATGTAAGTGGCACACTGGCGATAGAGTCTCCACAGGGAAGGCTACTATCTCCAACACTTTTTCTGATCTACATCAATGACCTAGTTACTGAAATACCACATGGCATCAAAGTGGCAATGTTTACAGATGACTTGGTAATGTGGTGCACAGAGGAGTATGCAACAGTGGCCTCCAAATTGCTACAAAGAGCTATGAATGCACTGAACTCATGGACAAATAGATGGTGTATCAGCATCAATACAGACAAATGCAGTACTACACTTTTCACTCTCTCCCCAAAACAAAAAGCAGGAGCCATCTAAATAAAAATGAGCCTGTGAAAGGAGACATACACGCTACATATCTCGGAGTTACATTTGATAACAAACTATCTTGGAAACAGCAGATAAATAGGGCAACCCAAAAAGCAAGGAGGAAATTGGCTATTCTAAGAACGCTGTGTGGAACCACATGGGGTGCGAGTGGGAAAATACTCAGTAAAGTTTACCAACAGAGTATACGCCCACATTTAGAAAATGGATCATCCGCATGGTGCTCAGCATCAAACACCACACTGCAAGAACTGGATAAAGTACAAAACCAGGCACTTAGGGTCATCACATGAGCAATGAAATCAACACCAATATTGGAGATGGAGAAATTGTGGAGGATACCAGCACTGAGAGAACGGAGAGACACAAAGGTGCTGATACGTACAGAAAAATTTGCATGCATGCCGAAACATCCAATGAAGGACCGATTCCAAAATCTTGCATTGAGACGACTTAAGAGAAACAGCTTTATCCACCAAGCCAAGCGTATTAGTAGACAAACACCAGACATGCCAAGAGATGTTAATCCCCTACTGCCCTTACCAGAACAGACTCCCCGGACAGAGGAATCAGGATTATCAGTTCAAATACGGACAGAAGTGAAAGGAATAGTTGACAAAGAAGAACAGAATAGTCTACAGCGAAAAACAATAACTCTCAGTTTCCTGGATGAAGATACCCACAAGACCTATGGATTCGTGTGTACACAGATGGATCAGCACAGAATGCAGTAAAGAATGGGGGAGCAGGTGCATATATAGAGTACCCAAATAACACTAGGGATATGAATAAAATACCAACAGGGAAATATTGTCACAATTATGATGCAGAAATACAAGCAATAAAGTTGACAATAGAAAAACTGCTGAACAGTAATCTTAGCCCACAGCCTGTAGTGTTTTTGACAGATGCAAGATCAGTACTCCAGGCACTACAGTCCAGAGGGTTACCACATCTGCAGACCTTGTTGACTGAACTCTGAAAGCACCACAGGGTTGCTCTGCAGTGGATCCCATCTCACTGTGGAATATCAGGAAATGAGAAAGCAGATCAGTTGGCAAAGGAAGGTTCAACAGGCACACAACTAGATACACCAGTTACATACCATCATAAGAAACAGATAATCAAATCAATCAGAGGACCACAAGCCCCAAATCAGGATGTCTTTCATAATATGAATAGATATGAACAAGTTATCATTATACGCCTCAGAACAGGACACAATCGACTCCATAGTCACATGTATACAAAGTTCAAGATCGGCACATCAACTACTTGTACATGTGGACAGGCGCCCCAAACTGCTGAACATATACTTCAAGACTGCACTGAATATAGTAAACTGAGGAACATCCATTTGCCCATAGATACAACACTACAGACAAAACTATATGGGCAAGATATATGCAAGAATTACAAAAGACCGTGAAATTTATACAAGAAACGACATTGCTGATATAGACAATACTTCAGGCGAACGAAAGATAGATAGATAGATTTATTTGAGCATCATAAGATAAACAGAATATTCATGTGAAAAAAAAAAAATTACGTTGTCCCATGACAGATGTTGATTTTGTTGCACCAGTTTAAGCGCGTCTGTTGGTGTGTCTCTGTGAGAAATGGTGACGAAATTACCTGTTTGATCGAGCTTGGTGGGGAAAAGCAGATGTATCTACGCGTATAATCAACACCTTACAGGAACAATCAGTCTGTATACGCTTCGAGAAATGCTAAAACTGCTGGTACAGCTGATATGGGGATGACCGTACTGCAATGAAACTGATTCTAAGAATAGAATAGAATAGAATAGAATAGAATAGAATAGAATAGAATAGAATAGAATAGAATAGAATGCCTATTTGTGTACCTCATTGTTGACAGCAGCCTTAGATAGCGAGCTTCCCATCCCGATCATGTGGTGCCATATATTTTGCTGCATCCTTAGCTCCTAGCTCAACATATATAGATGAGACTGCAATCGTCCTTAATGTTCAAAATTATTGCCTCCCACTACCTTCTTTTCGCTCTATTCCATTTCCTTCTTTAATTGACTCACACTCCCTTCAGGAATGTTCAAGGTAATGAAAATGTTGGACCATGTCTGATTTCCTTCATTTCAAAACCGTGGAGTTAACATCCTCTTTGACTTAGTGCCAGCAGGATTTGTCATTGTTGACTGCTCTATCGTCAAGGGACTTCAGTGTATTTTTTATAAGCTATTGTTAGCGTTTGCTCACAGAGGTGGAGTGTCAATTTAGGCAAAACTGGCATTTTAAAAAAAAAATAGATGTCAACATACTTAGCTCTATAGTATACATATATATGGGAGCCGCGATAGCTCAGTGGTTAGTGAACTTGACTATAAAGGAGAAGAGGTAGGGTTCGATCCCAACCGAAGACACCGGTTCACCCAGCCTTTAATGGGTACCGGCTTTTTTTCTGAGAAAGTAAAGCGGCACGGGCGTAATACCGACCACATTACCCAAAAAAATCATGTGCCGAAGGTCTGTAAAATTTATAGTCACTAATACCATATTCCCTATACGCCACATGGCGTGACGGGGTACATTGCTTTTTTTAAATAAATGTATATATTATATATATATATATATATATATATATATATATTTATATACATACATACATTTATAAAGTTAATTAATAGTTAAAACATATTAAGATATATCAGCGTAGTTAATTACCTAACTGTTAGTCAATGACACAGTTAACGTAGACCAGATCAAACGTAGTCATATATGCCCTGGTACATAAAGTTAAATAGCATGTGCATTTTGATCAGTGAAGAGCGACAGCTTGGCGCTACCTCGTTCGTGCCTCCTTCACATTACACGTAACTGCTGATCTCGTTAACTTCTATTAAACCGACTCTTCCACCAGTTTCCCTTAACGCCAGCACAATCACCAACATCTCACCTTCTTTATTGCCAGTCTTCTTCTATCTTTCAGCTCTCTGTGGAGTATAGGTCTTCAACAAACACTTTCCAAGCCATTCTGTTTCTTGTCATTCTTTTAAGATCATTCTATGTCTTCCCATCATCTTCATCTCTGCTTCCATCTGTCTTTTCCACATCTCTTAGACAGAGATCCTTTATCGTTCCTGGATGGCGGATTTACTTTTATTCTTTTCTTTGACTTGCCCATGTTTGTGAAGTTTTTTCAGCTTATTTTTTTACAGTACATGATAGTCAGTCCCATGCCCAATCCTCCTTAGTCGCCTCTTACGAACATGCCTGGTAGGGAACAGCGCCACTAATCTTTTCTCCCCTTTCGGGCCCCGGCAGCGCACGGGCGAACTGCTGATCTCTTTAATTTCTAGGAAACCGACTCTTCCACCAGCTTCCATTAACGCCAGCAAAACCACCATTTCATCTTCTTTATTGCGAGTAATAAATGTTTATTTTCTCTTGTTTTTTTTCCTAAACGCATAATTTATCTTCTGTTGATATCTTATGTTTCAATAGAGGATCACCCAGAAATTATATGTTTATTTTCCTGTTTTCTATGTTCTTGTTTGTTTGCTTACCTATGTTCACACTAATTTCACAGTTCGTTAGTTTCCCTTCTCTGTTCATCATTTATGAATTCGTTTTAATTACACTTAAGCACGTTCCATCTTTCTTCATTTTCTTATTTACTATTCTTAGCTTTTGTAACCTCCCAGCATCGAGAGAAGTGCTCTGTTCAATTCATGTTAGAGGTTGCCTCGTGGATGGTATTTATCATGTCTTCTGTTTTATATTGTCTTCTAGGTCTATTTGTCCTCTTTCCCGTTGTTTCCTTTTTACTTGTTGGAGGATGCTGTCTGGTGGTGATCGCCTTACATGTCCAAACATGAGAAACTTAGTGGGTGTATAAGAAGACTTATCAACCAACACAGAACTGGAGTCGTCAGTCGCTGGACACTGCGGGACTTGCTGAGGGAATCTGAGCACCTATGGACATGTTCGGAGTGCAATGATGATGGCCCGCAAATAACTCAATGTCCAGACAATACGATGTGGTGTTTCTCTCTTCTTTATGTTGCTGTTCTTGATTCTATCTAGCATCACTTTCAGCATTTTTCATTTAAGTTTTTTCAGTTATTGTTTAACTCTTAATGTTGTAATGACCACATTTGGCGCGCGCGCGCGCACACACACACACACACTGAACATATCTTTAAAAACAACACGAAGATGTCAGGTCTAAACATCAGTGGATACACAATCAATAATTTCAGATACGCTGATGATACTGCATTACAAGCAGAAGTTACCGAGGAACAACTAGTTAACAAAATAAACAAGATAAACAACAAATGCGTTTTGGTTATAAATATTTTAAAAAAGACAAATACGATAATTATAAACAAAGATTACACACTAAACAACCCACAAATGAATATCAAAGTAAATGGAAAGAAGGTAGAAAGAGTAAAAATATTTTTATTTCTCGGACACATTATAACAAATGATGCAACATGTAAGAAATAAATTAACAAAATAATAGGAATGGCTAAAAAAAAAATACGAATTGTAAAGTGTTATATTTACTCTAATTTCTGTTTGGTGAAGAAACATGAATGTAAATAAATTAAAAGAACACAGCAGAATATTGAGGCCTTTCAAATGTGGATTTATTTTTAAAATGGGGAGAATTGGGTAGAAGAAAAAGAAGACAAGTAGAAAGTTCTTAAGCAGCTGTAAAAGAAAAAAAAAAACTACTTAACGGAATTAAAGAAAGAGAGAACTCAATTTTTTTGTGTGAAGAGACACACGACCCTGCTAAAATCATCTTGCAAGGGAAGGTACAAGGCATGCGAGGCAGAGGTAGACCAAGATTAATGTGCACTGATAGCATCGAAGAAGAATGTTGAAAGTTCCCTGGACATTTACAAAGACCAATGAGGAAGTTCTCAAGGTGGCCAACACAAAAAGGGAGCTCTTAAAAACATCAGAAAGAAGCAGTCTACATTTTTTGGGCACATCATGAGAAGAGGAAAGTTGGAATACTTGGTTACAACTGGCAAAATAAAAGGAAAGAGAGATCGCGGACGACAAAGAGAGAAAATACTGGATAGCTTGGTGTCATGTCATGGAAAACAGTCAAAAACAGAACTGATACGATGCACTGTAGATAGAAGATTGTGGAAGGACATGATCACCTACGCCAACCGGTATGGCACATGATGATGAACACCATATTCCCTATACGCCACTTGGCGTGACGGGGGTATTTTACTTTTTTTTTCTAATTGTTATTTCTGCGATTTGTGACATTATGCTGTTTATGTAGTTAACATAATTTCTCTACATAATGTCCTAAGGATAATGGACAACAAGGTACCTCATGATTCCACTAAATTGACAGGTCAAGTAATCAAGGTTGCAATTTAAGTTATTTTAGTTGCCGTGTTCTGTAATGCATAGTCTCCCATGACAAGGCGACGTGTCGAGGAGTACAGAATCGATCCTGTTCTGGCCTGTCTATTGTTCATTGTTTTGTTTTTATTGTTGATTATTTGAAATTTTGTCCGAGTGGTGTAAACAGATCTCCGTGTTGCATGTTTGTTCCTGCTGAAGGCCTATTAAGCCGAAACGTTGTTTTAAGTTGTCCACTTATTACGTAAAGATTTAACCAGACCGTTGTTTCTATTTTTTTTCTATTTATTGTTTTTCATTTATCTTTATTAACTTTAATTCAGCTTTGTATTGGTATGCATTTCTTTGCTTTGACCTAGCTGTAAACATACCTCTTCCCCTGAAGTGATTCGCTGATCTGTCACCTCGAAAATGTCCTTCCATGATATCATCAATTTAATGTTATCTGTCTCAATTAATTGAGAGAATACACAACGGGGCACAGTTGGCTTGCCGCCCGGGCGAGAAGGCTGGGGCCATTTATTGAGAAACAAGACTTACTGAAACTACAGTCATTCACTGATGGAGAAAATGTAAAGAAACGATCTCACGTGACTCGTTGAAGAACGTATTTAGTCTCAGAAATGTTGATACGGGAGGTCTAGTATTGCAGAAGCCCTAGGATAAACGAGTCCCATTTCTTTCAGGATAACCCAGAAAATAAGGGAAACTTTTGTAACTTGCCACATCACCATACTGGATCTGACCTTTGTAACAGGTCTCATAATCTAACTGATTCTTACCTTTGTAACCAGTCCCATCATCTAACTGATTCTTACCTTTGTAACCAGTCCCATCATCTAACCGATTCTTACCTTTGTAACCAGTCTCATAATATAACTGATTCATACCTTTGCAACCAGTTCTATCATCTAACTGATTCTTACCTTTGTAACCAGTCTCATAATCTAACTGATTCTTACCTTTGTAACCAGTCTCATAATCTAACTGATTCTTACCTTTGTAACCAGTTTCATCATCTAACTGATTCTTACCTTTGTAACCAGTCTCATCATCTAACTGATTCTTACCTTTGTAACCAGTCTCATAATCTAACTCATTCTTACATTTGTAACCAGTCTCATCATCTAACTGATTCTTACCTATACAACCAGTCACATCGCTATAACGAGATCTTAATTCTGATGGCTGGCAGTTAACATAGAACCAGGTTATCGTTTATAAACTTGACTCTATGTTAGCCTTCTTTTATCTCAGTGGATTCACAACGGTCTACCCCAGACGGTTCTGGGATCTCTCAGTTTATGATAATTTGTATTGGTTACTTCTGTTACATTCTATACTTAAGAAAATATTGGCGTTATCGACATAGTGACACATCAGTATTCAAGATTTCTTGAGTATTTTGATAGAAAGGCTCTCACTGATCACTGTCACTGATCTCTGACTAATGTTAATCTGCATTTTTATAGAATTTTAGAGAATGTTTCAGAATGAGGAATGGAAAGAGAAATAGAGATGAAGATAATGATAAAGTGAAAGAATTTGAACCAGATAATTCCAAATAGAGGGATAGTGAGAGAGAGAGAGAGAGAGAGAGAGAGAGAGAGAGAGAGAGAGAGAGAGATTGAGAGTAATAGTAAAAACAGGTAGAAAAAAATATAGAAATTTAAACAGGTTTAGCGGAAGGAAAGAAGGTTTGGTAGAAGGTATGAAAGGAAAGTAGGTTTAGTAGAAGAAAAAGAAAGAAAGAAGTTTTAGTGGAGGGTATGAATGGAAAGATAGTTTAGTGGAAGAAACATGAAACGAATGCTTCAATGGAGCAGTTTATTGCACTTACTTTCTGACCAGATGGTACACGGAGCGGGTCATCAGAATAGGACACTGAGACAATTTTAAAAGAAAAGTATAGTGGGAGTTGTAAAGGTAGACAAGAAAAGTTACACAGCACGACAAAGATAAAAGGCAGGAATTTATAGAAAACATATACATACAGTAACACACATACATATATATAGATGGGAGGCGATATGGAGAGGAATAGTAAAAAAAAAAAGTAAAGTACCCCCCGTCACGCCAAGTGGCGTATAGGGAATATGGTGTTAGTGACTATAAATTTTACAGACCATCGGTACGTGATTTTTGGGGTAATGTGGTCGGTATTACGCCCGTGCCGCTTTACTTTCCCAGAAAAAAATCCGGCACCCAATAAAGGCTGGGTGAACCCGGAAGCCGTCGGTTGGGATCGAACAACCTCCTCTTGTCAGGAGAGGAATAGAGGAAGACATAAATGAGGGGGAAAAGAATTAATTGATACAGTATTAGCAAAGGGAGGTAAGTGGAATCATTTCTTGTTTACGATCACCAACTTGATATCTCTGGCGAAGTCTCTCGGGTCGGAATTTTGTGTGAATATCACTTTTCTTCTATTGTTCACATCGACAGCCATGTGTTCAGGTGTCCCACGCCATACAGGCAGGTATTTTCCTACTTCAGAGACACTCTCATGTTTTTATCGTCCGGAGTTTTAACATTTTTTTAAAGGAATTTTTTTATCTCCTTAACTTCCCTCGGCAGCAGTCATTTTTGGTCTACTCTTTTTGATTACCAACTGTCAAGGATTTTGAACGTGCGCAGAAACCCACGCATGGCCTCCCTTTTTCCCTGCTTTCTGAGAGGGCTAATCATCGGATCTCACTACCCAGAGAGGGCTAATCATTGGATCTCACTACCCATAGAGGGCTAATCATTGGATCTCACTACCCAGAGAGGGCTAATCATTGGATCTCACTACCCAGAGAGGGCTAATCATCGGATCTCACTACCCAGAGAGGGCTAATCATTGGATCTCACTACCCAGAGAGGGCTAATCATCGGATCTCACTACCCAGAGAGGGCTAATCATTGGATCTCACTACCCAGAGAGGGCTAATCATTGGATCTCACTACCCAGAGAGGGTTAATCATTGGATCTCACTACCCAGAGAGGGCTAATCATTGGATCTCACTACCCAGAGAGGGTTAATCATTGGATCTCACTACCCAGAGAGGGCTAATCATCGGATCTCACTACCCAGAGAGGATTAATCATTGGATCTCACTACCCAGAGAGGGCTAATCATCGGATCTCACTACCCAGAGAGGGCTAATCATTGGATCTCACTACCCAGAGAGGGCTAATCATTGGATCTCACTACCCAGAGATCAGAGAAAGATAATGCCACAGATTCGATTTTTTTCCCTAGCGCCTGAGGTCGGAATTGAACCGGAGATCTTTGTGTTCAAAGGCCGACGTGTTACCTCTATACCAGCGAGCTCCCCGGGGAATCATATAAAAAGTTATAGAGGAAGACGTAGAGGGATTTAAGAGAAGGCGCAAGACAAAGAGGAAAATATGGAAAGATACAGAAGAGAGTGCACGTGAATACAAAATAGTATTACTTGGTGAGACAAAGATCAATGTAGTGTGAGTGGACATTAAATATAGGACGACAGATAGCACCATCATCATGTGCCATACCGCTTGGCGTAGGCGATCATGTCCTTCCACAATCTTGTATCTACAGTGCATCGTATCAGTTCTGTTGTTGACTGTTTTCCATGCCATGACACCAAGCTATCCAGTATTTTCTTTCTTTGTCGTCCGAAATCTTTTTTTTCCTTCTATTTTGACATTTGTAACCAAGTATTCCAACTTTCCTCTTCTCATGTGTGCCCGAAAAATGTTGATTTTTTTTTTCTCTATTTTTTTTCCACACATTTTTTTGCAGAAACATGGACATTAGACAAGAAAACAGAACAGAGAATTGAAGCCTTTGAAATGTGGATATATAGAAAAATAGGTAGAATTGGGTGGAAAGAAAAGTTAGAAAACGATGAAGTCTTAAAACAACTAAAAATGAAAAGAGAACTACTAAGCACAATTCAAACAAGACAAATGCGATTTATGGGCCATGTTAAAAGACACAACAGCCTACTAAAAGTAATCCTGGAGGGAAAAATACAAGGTGAGGCAGAGGCAAACCAAGACTAACATGGACGAGTAACATCA
This sequence comes from Megaustenia siamemsis, assembly GCA_032433765.1. Taxonomy (NCBI): domain Eukaryota; kingdom Metazoa; phylum Mollusca; class Gastropoda; order Stylommatophora; family Ariophantidae; genus Megaustenia; species Megaustenia siamemsis. Next base: position 153,095,667 of record JAVIAB010000051.1, on the reverse strand, counting down.
AAATATGCACAAATCAGCCTATGACAACCTGCACGATCAAAGCAAGAAACAGAGCAGAATGGCGCTCCATGGTAGCCAACCTTCGTTGCGGAGACGGTACTTGATGATGATGATGATGATTTATTTTTAGTTCCCTTTTTGTGTTGGCCTCTTTGACAATTTCCTCGTTGGTCTTTTTAACTATCCAGGGAACTTTCAACATTCTTCTGAGAAATCCCATCTCTGTGGCCTCTAATCGTCTTTTCATTTGTTTGTCTACTGTCTATGATTCTCTTCCATAGGTCAGAATTGGTTCTATATAGCACCGATGAACTCTCTTTCTCACTTCTATTGACATAGATTTGTTGCATAAGATATTTTTAATTTTCTGAGTTGCTATTTTGGCCTGAGCTATTCTGCTGTTTATTTCTGTGGTGCATCTCCCATCTGATGTTATTATTGTACAATAGATATACGGAGATATAAAGGAAGATACTGAGAGGTTTCAGAAAAACATAGCAGATGTACAGGAATACCTTTAATAATGTATATAACAATTAGGAAAACATAGAGGCTGACATGAAACAAAAGTAGAGAAAATAGTAGCATTCTAGCTACTATGTAACACACACAAACTATAGTAATTGTTTTTCCTCTTTCCTGTTAAAGAACTCCACTCTTAAGAGGTATAGAATTGTAATTCAAGTTAGTGGAGTGTAAGTCAAAATATACTATCATCAATACAAAAAACACCAGGGATAAAAGTAGGAATAGCAAAATATTATATCTTCTCAACATTCATATACGGTACAGAAGCATGGGCATTAAATAAGAAAACAGAACAGAAAATTGAAGTCTTTGAAATGTTGATTTGTAAACAAAAATAGGAAGAACTGGGTGAAAAGAAAAGAAAACAAACGATGAAGTCTTAAAACAACTAAAAATGAAAAGAGAACTGCTAAACACAATTCAAACAAGACAAATGAGGTTTTTGGGGTATGTTGAAAGACACAATTGCCTACTAAAAGTAATCTTAAAATGGAAAATACAAGGTAAAAGAGGCAGAGACAGACCAGGACTAACATGGACGAGTAACATCAAAAGATGAACATTTCAGACTATGATAACCTGCACCATCAAAGCAGGAGACAGAGCAGAATGGCGTTCCATTGTAGTCAGCCTTCGATGCGAATATGGCACTCAATGATGATGATGCAAAAGAACATAATGCCAGGGTTTCTGCTATAGAAATCAAGCCCTCGAGGCACCGAATTCGCTCGTGTTGAAGAAAATACAAAAAAGTTGATGGATGATTTTAAACACGCGATTTACGCACGACACAGACATTAGTAATCAACACAAAACAGACAAGAAGAAAAACAAGAATTCAATAAAATATTGTTATTTTCTTTTTTAGTAAGCTTCTCAGCGTCTACTTGCAGAACTTATTCAAATCATCTAATTCTCTAACCAGCAAAGTGTGTTTGTCGAACAGTGTGGGATGTTAGTTATGAAGTGTAGAAATGTAGTCAAGGAGGGTGGAGTGTTAGTCAAGAAGTATAGAACTGTAGTCGAAGAGAGTGGAGTGGTAGTCAAGAAGTATAGAACTGTAGTCGAAGAGAGTGGAGTGGTAGTCAAGAAATATATAACTGTAGTCGAAGAGGGTGGAGTGTTAGTCAAGAAGCAAAGAATTTTAGTAGAAGAGATTGCAATGTTAGTCAGGAAGTATATAATTATGGTCGAAAAGAGTACAATGTTAGTCAGGAAGTATATAATTATGGTCGAAAAGAGTGCAATGTTAGTCAAAAAGTAAACAGTTTTGGTAGAAGTGAGTGCAGTGTTAGCCAAGAAGTATATGATTTTATTACAAGAGAGTGCAATGTTTGCTGTCAAGTGTTGAATTGCATTCGAAGAAAATAGAGTCGAAGAATATTGTATTTTAGTCAAAAATCGCAGAGCCTAAGTTTGATAAGTTTGGGATAGTAGTCACACATAGATTGTGAGAAGAAGAGCAGAAAGTTGTAGTTGGAGAGTTTAAACTTCAGGTGCAGAATGCAAGGTTTAGTTACAGACGGTATGGTTCCAGCTTGAGTCAAAGTGTAGAGTGTTAATACAAAACTACAGAGTTATTTGAGAAATGTAATTTTTGTTGTCAAAGAGAAGAACATAGTATAAGTCGAAGAGTGTGGAGTGTTACTAGAGCATCGTAGAGTGTTAGCCGAATATTGTAGAGTGTTAACTGCTCATTTTAGTGTGTTAGTCGAAATTGTAGAAAGTCGAACATCGTAGAGTGTAGGTCGGACATCGTATATACATACTCACCCAACCGCTCTCTCACATATCAGATGACTTATTCATCCACTCACACTCGCTCACTCACTCACTCACTCACTCACCTTTTCCTTCACCCATCCACTCACTTACTCACTCCGCTCACTCACTCACTAACTCATTCCACTTACGCGCTCACTCACTTCGCATTCACTCACTTGCTCACTCATTCACTCACTCACTCACTCACACACTAACTCACTCACTCACTCACTTACTCACTCCTTCCGCTCACTCACTCACTCATTCACTCACTCAATCATTCACTCACTCACACACTCACTCACTCACTTACTCACTCCTTCCGCTCACTCACTCACTTACTCACTCCTTCCGCTCACTCACTCACTTACTCACACACATTCACTGACGTTCGTCCATTAAAATCTGAGCACTCTTTACCCCACAAACATTGATACCCAGCAGGCACTACTTCTCTCACTAATCTCCTACACTCACTCACTCACTCACTCACTCACTCACTTCTCACTCACTCACTCAACAGCACTCTTTACCCCACAAACATTGATACCCAGCAGGCACTACTTCTCTCACTAATCTCCTACACTCACTCACTCACTCACTCACTCACTCACTTCTCACTCACTCACTCAACAGCACTCTTTACCCCACAAACATTGATACCCAGCAGGCACTACTTCTCTCACTAATCTCCTACACTCACTCACTCACTCACTCACTCACTTCTCACTCACTCACTCAACAGCACTCTTTACCCCACAAACATTGATACCCAGCAGGCACTACTTCTCTCACTAATCTCCTACACTCACTCACTCACTCACTCACTCACTTCTCACTCACTCACTCAACAGCACTCTTTACCCCACAAACATTGATACCCAGCAGACACTACTTCTCTCACTAATCTCCTACACTCACTCACTCACTCACTCACTCACTTCTCACTCACTCA